>JBBPJN010000285.1:0-17400 GCA_038088755.1 Boletus aff. separans
CAGCATCCAGTCCCCGCCCGCCCGTCCAAGTCCAAGGGCATCGGCAAGGCAAAGATCAGCACCGCCAGATCCGTCATCGGTATGACTGCACTGCTTGAGGTAGAGGAAGACTCGGATCCCGACCTATCTCTCTCTTTTGTACATGACACGCCTGTCCCTCAAAAACGCCTCGCTTCTGTCCCCCCTTCTCCTGACCGCTCCCTGGAGGCATACCACAAGCCACGCGTGTCTTCCCCTCTTCGGTCATCCAAGCTCACCAGACAACGAAGCTTTTCGTCTCCCGCCTTCTTGATTTCCGGCGATCAGACACCTGATCCATCATGTACAACTCCCAAACCCACCCCTTCCCTAGCTTCAAGCACCCGTCGTGCATCCTGCTCGATATCACGTCCACTTAGTACAATCTCTCATGGTACTACATCAATCTCAAAATCACCGTACACGTCTCCCGCTCCAAACGTCCTCGACGCCCTCGCCGCCCATGTTTCCGTTTCGGACTCACACGACACATTGCCATCCGCTGGGACCCGTGGTTACACCAGTCTTGTCCTCCCTCACGCTACAAGTTCACCCTCCTTGGCTCTTGACCATGGTGCCAACCGAGTCTGGAGAATCGGCAAGGTTCGCCCCACCGGCGCCACTGTACGCGATAGCATAGGTGTTGGCCTCGGCTTTGGTGATCAAGTCGATCTTTCCCGCGCCCGCCTCGCCCAGACAACCATGGCTAGCATCGAAATTGTCCGTGGTATCGCCGCAGGCTCTGTGGCAGACCGCAAGTCCCACAGATCCCGCGGAAGTGTCTTCGGCGTGGCGTGGTTCTCCAAAGACAGGCCGTCTGCCGCGGCCAAAGGGAAGATCTACCGTGCGGATACGGACTCCCCACTTGGCTTTACCGCTTATCGCACACCCCCTGTTTACGTTGGCGGTGGTTCCATCTTGGTCCAGGTCTGGGGCGTCGGTTTAGACGGAACGGATGCGCGTCTCACTGGCGTCCACCCCCCACGTGCCAGCTCATCACTTGCCGGTGCTCCGTATGGTACGAAGATGTCAAAAACGAGTGAGAAGGACAAGGTACGGTGTCCACCAGTGGGGTACATTCCTGGCCGTTCGTTCGTTGGTCGTGTTTTAGAAGTCGGGTGGGAGGTCGGCATAGATGTGGCAAAACGTGGTGATTGGGTTGTCGGACTGATGTCTGTCCACAAGGTTGGCATTCGCGTTTCGCCCTGGTCCACCCAAATTGACGACGTTCAAAACAGTCTGGTGCATTGGCCGAGTTCATACTCGCCGATCGGCATCGTGTCCATCGCGTTCCCAACCCTTTTATGCATCTCAAATATCCGTTTACCTCCGCCTCCCAAACGGAGTCTGCGAAGGAAGCAGACGGTGATGTTGCCAGGCGACGCGACTCTCTGACAACTCCCGCTGACGAGAGTTGCCTGACGGTCAATGAACTTGCTCTTCTGCCGCTCTGCGGAGTTCCCGCGTACCGCGCTGTTCGCACGTTTCATCAGATCACACAGAACATGGGGAAGCCACAGCTGCCGTACGGCGACTCTCACAACGAATTACACCCCATTCTCCCCCCTCGCAGTGATAAGCACGACTTTAACGCAGGTGGAGACCAGGAAGACCCCATTACGCGGGTTCGGCCTTCGGATTCGAGACCTCGCGCGCTCATACTTCGGGCACACGATGGAGCAGGTGCCCTTGCCGCGCAAATGCTTGTCCGCGAAGGATGGTCTGTATGGGCACACGTGCCTGTGCCGTTTATGTTACCAGGTACTCAGATGGAAGTACCAGATGAATTAAAAGACGAAGAAGAAGAGAGGGAGCTCGATGTCCAAAGGAACGTGCTACGCCGCGTTGAAGATCGACTACGTGAATGGGGAGTTGACGAAGTGCTCTTCGTCCCAGTTACGTCGTTGCCCCTTTCTGCATTGTTTGATGTCTCCAACACAGCGTTGGAAGCTATGTCCTCTTGGTCATCACCGTCCATCCAGTTTCCCCGTTCACCCTCCTCTTCTCCGAGTATTTCACCCTCTCCATTCTCCAGGTCGACTACGTCAACCCCGTTGTCTTCGCCTTATTCGCACGGGGTCTCGTCAACGTCCTCCCCTTCGTCGTCAACCCATCAGCACGCATTCACAACTCCTTACTCTTTCACTCCATTACCGCTCACACCGTACGACTGCGAACAGGGTTCGATTGTTTCTCTCATGTCATACTTGACACGGTCACGTGTTCGGCTTGATGCAGTCCTGGATACCATCGGTGGCCGTGAAATATGGGATGCAGGCAGGTTACTCCTCAGCCGACCGGTTCGTGACCCATCACGCCAAGACGTCGATGCGCATTTCACCACTCTTGTGGGTGATACGCCGGACCGCGTCGTATCGACTGCGGGTGACAACTTCCGTGCTGGTGTGCGGGCGCTACGCCTTGGAGGGGCTAAAGACCAGCACCCGTTCGAGGACAGTGGTTACCACGAAGCTGTGACAAACGGACACGGCAAGGATAAGAAGGCGAAGGCGAAGGCGAAGGCGAAGCCCCGGCCAGTCAATTACTCCTGGGTAAACATCGTGTCCGACATTGACTGGGAAGGGAGTGACGTGCATGACACGCTGTGCGCTGTGCTACGGATGGCGTCGTCTGAAGGGGTAAAGCCCGTGATTAGCCCTGCCGATTTTGCGAACTTGCGGCGCCAGGACAAGGGGAAGAAACAGGCGTCGGTAGTGGCGGACGGTATCGAGGAGAGGTTATTGGGCAAGATCGTCCCGTTTGAGAACACACCGGATGTCTTCCTTCCTGGGGGCGGCCTCGAATATGGTGGGACGGTCGTTTCTCGAGTGGCTGCATAGGGAATAAGTGGCCTGACTCCTATCGCCGGTAGCGATCACGGCACGTCATTTTCTCTTTTTCCGCGATTCCGGACGATCCGGACGAGTTGGTTGATAGCCATCTCATGATCATCACGCTCGATACTTTTTCTTCTTGCTTCAGAAATATAGAACGATCCAGGGTGCCGCGGACACCACAGATATATTTCTATTTCATCCTGGCCCACGTAAGCCTTTATCTTCTTCACGACTTGCATATTGTATCCCGAATAGCACATGACATCACGAACAGCCTCTTTTTTTTTGTGAATTGCATTTAGTATACATTTACGAACGGTTTTGTATGTAGTTGACATCCAAGGACATTTGTACGCACACGAGGGCATATGTAGGTCAATTTGGGTATTTGGTGTAAGTCCAGGATTACAAAATTGAATGGGAAATTCATTTTTCATTTGCACAAGTTATGTTTCTCAGGTACAGCTAGATTACAAACATGGAATGGGTATCCAGCCATCCAGGTATCCACAGTCCGGCATCGAGAACACCGACGGGTAACGGTCGCCCAAGTGCATTTCGCCGCTGCTTCCAGTTTCTTGATCTTAGTTCAGACGGGTGCCATCGCGAGGTCGGCCACGATCCATCGCCGTGGCATCATTGTTACAGCACTATGCTTCACGAGAGGTCTCTGCCGAAGGCGTCCTTCCACTTGGAACCTTGACAAGTCTTCATGCATGTATTACCGACATATCGTAAACTTGACCATGCGCGTCTTCACCAATACTTGATAGTGTAAAACAAAGTAGTAGAGCGATACGAAAGGCATGATGGGGGAATACAAGCAAGAAAAGTTGAGCACGAAAGAAAACTTGAGACTTGATTATTTTTTCTGAGATATACCGAACCAGGTCCTGGCCCTTCAAGACAGGAAGTAACGAGAAACTTTGGCAACCTTGCAGCATGTTGGAGGTTTGTCCGCCATGAACCCTTCATTTGTATGTGCCCGACCCTTTGCGAGAAACAGACAGACAAAGACAGAACATGACATATTCAGAGCACTAGTTGGTACTTCACCAACGACCGCCATTTTCAGATGCACCGTTGGAAGGGCCATCGTAATCTTTGCGAGGGCTGCTACCTCTCGGCGGGCTTCTTGAATAACTCCTACGTCTCCTATAATCAGGTGAGTAACGTCCACTGCGAGCAGGTGGACTACGACGGTCACGCCAGTCACGGTTATCACGACCATAGGGGTCTCGGTCCCTGTCGCGATCATGACGACGGTAGTCACGGTCCCGGTATGACTCGCGGTACGAGTCACGATAGTCACGGCTTGAATACGTGTCCCTGTGAGAACGACGGTGTCCCATATATTCTCCTGGTGTGGGAGCATGAGGACGATCAGTGACCGAATAATCCACTCGGATGCGTCGTCCATTGAGTTCCTGCATCCGCATCAGCACAACAAAAACATAACAATACAGATGACTAACAATGCCGTTGAGTTCCTGGATGCAACGTGTCGCCTCTTCTACACTAGACATTTTTATAAAACCGAAGCCACGGGAACGGTCGGACTGAGCAGTGTGGGTTTAGGGTTGGTCGCCTCGTGGGTACGGCATGGGGACATACCCTCTGGTCGTAGACAATAGTCACTTTTTCAACTCTTCCGAATCGACTGAACTCTTCATCCAAATCACGTTCTTGCGTTCTGATGCTCAAGCCAAAGACACCCAACACAGCGGATGGGTTAGGCGCCTGCTTTGCCGAATGAGGTGAAAAAAAAAGGAAAACGAGAACGCAACGTACAATGGGAGCATGGGAAGGTCGTTTAGGAGGCGGTGACTTGCGACGGTAAGGAGGGCTTCTGTAACCATTGTTGCTGCGGGCCGGGCTACGGGAACGAGAACGTGCGCGAGGAGCGTCGCGGTCACGGGATTCCGAAGCAGCTGGCGCCGGAGCGTTGTAAGCGTCAGAGTATGGGTCCACTGGAGGAGCTGCAGCTTCACCGTATTGCGACTAGAAACAAAAGTCAGTCGGATGGCGCTCGGCTGTGGCGATTGGAACACACCATGATAGTTGAAGTCTGAAAAGAAAAATTTGCGTGTATTTGTAACCAAGTTGAGATTCAAGTTCATACTCCGCGAACACAAACCTTGTTTTGTGCTGCTGTACAGTTTTGCAAGCCCCCGTCACTGCGACGTTGGACACACTCACCACCAGCATACATCGGCAAGAGCAAGATGGTGAGCCTATTGTTCCAGGTAACGGCTAGACAAAATTCAGTTTCGTTTATGCGCAGGGTATCGACCTCAAGGCTCACCACGTCAAGAAGGCCCAACGAACAGCCCCCAAGAGTGAGGATCCCTATCTCCTCTTGCTGGTCAAGGTATGCTCCCGTTACCACCCTCAAGAAGGTTGGTACTGACCGCCCCACAGTTGTACCGTTTCCTCGCACGTCGTACCGACTCGAAATTCAACAAGGTTTCGCAACTCGGACTGATTCGAGGCTGTAGTGCTCATGCATCTTCCGTGCTCTAGGTAATCCTCCACCGCCTCTTTCTCTCCAAAGTCAATCGCCCCCCGATCTCGCTGTCAAGAATTGTAAATGAGACGTCTGCCACTCCAGATCTCGCCTCCAAGACCGTCGTAACAGTTGGAACTGTGACCGATGATATTCGCCTTACTGAGGTCCCAAAACTGACCGTGGCGGCCCTTCGTTTCACTCAAGCAGCAAAGGAGCGTATCCTCAAGGCTGGTGGAGAGGCGATAACTTTGGACCAGCTTGCCCTGCGTTCGCCCACTGGGTCCAACACGGTACTTCTGAGGGGCAAGAGGAACACTCGTGAAGCTGTCAAACACTTTGGCATGGGCCCTCACAAGCACAAGAAACCCTACACCATTTCCAAGGGCCGCAAAGTAAGTCTTTTGATCCCAAGTATGAACACCGCCCTTATCACTCCGATCATAGTTCGAGCGTGCTCGTGGTCGCCGAAAGTCTCGTGGCTTCAAGGTATAGTGCACAAAACCGACACGTGGTCGGAAAGAGGGTATCGAGGACATGCAATATGGGTAATACTATGAAACATTGTCACCATCCTTTGCACCTGTACGCCTCACATATGCATATGGTATATCCTCGAACACGTCAACACGGCAAATTGACAAGGAACGAAGTTGTTCTATAATTGCACATACGCGGTCTACTCTTTGCGATGGTAAGGTCCAAGCAACTGAGTCGTAGAACTTGCTGGCTACCGCCTCGACCGCTTGCCACCCTGGGAGGAACGGTCGATGAAAATTTTTTCATCGTGCAGAGCTGGTTACATACTGCACCAACCTGATTTTCATCCATCGTGTTGTCCCATCCCCTCTTCAAATTCGATGTGTCCAGTTCCATGGGGTCATCTAACTGCTCAGGTGTTAAAATACCACTAAAGTCAGGGTTTGGGATCTGCCATGCGATTATTTTTGAATCTTCGCCTCCAGTAACAAGGACGTCGTGCTGAAACATGTCAGCCGAAGGGGAGAAAAATAGCGAACCAAGCATTGTACCTCTTCATCCCAACAAAGGGATCGAACAATTCCTGAATGACCGCCAGCCCACATAGAATGCATCACCCATGGAGCCATTACGTCAGACAAGTTATTGCTGGTGATCAAGGCCACGTCTCCCCTAACGAGGCGGTTAAACAAAACCTCGATCCAAACAAGCAAATTATACTGAACTCGTTGGAGCCGACGAACACCCCAAGTGCGGTTTCCGCTTTCCGTGTTGAATGCCCCTTGATAAGATAATCGGTGACCCATGTATGCCCATGATTATGCAGGGAGGGGTTGCGAATATCCACAGCCAAAAGTTGGTCCAGCTGGACATTGCAATAAGGATGTTTCGACCGTTCATCCGGTAAAGCGGACTCACTTCAGTTGACCAACAACTGAACGTCTCCATATCGCTCGCCGCCCAGACGCGTGTTTCGCGTGCGCTGCTGATCCACCCACCCTGCGAGATACTGCAGCCCCAGTTTCCGACGTGCAGTACTGCTTCGTCTTCATCCATCTCTGAAGCGTTCGAGATGCTGACCAGCCCGTCGGACGAGGTTGACAGTAGCACCTTGCCAGAATTCGACGTGTGTTCATTTTTCAAGAAATGCACCGCTGTGACATCGTCAGAGTGGGTCGAGCCATGAGAGCGCAGTTGCGCCACTGGATTCCGAGGATCCCTTGAATACAGTAAAGAAGGACGAGTGAGATGCTTGAGTGGGACATGATAACCTCGGTGCAGGGCTGACCAGTATACGATGAACGCGTCCTCTTTTTGCAATTCAGTCCCAGCAGCTACGAGCAGACCGTCTTGCGACGCATCGCAACAAAGAAGGGGACGTAGTCTCCCAGATGATTCCACTGGTACCAAACGAAGACTTTGAGTGGTCAAGGTATGTGTCTTCCGGGATACAGACGTGGAAGACCCACTTTTGATACCGGGCGATCCACTTCTTTCGTCCCACGCAATCACACAACCATCCTTACCGGATGAAAGAAGCATCTCATGGGTAGAGGGTCCTAGGCCACGAATGGTACACAGGTGGGTGGTTGCGTGTTCATGGCCATTGAGAACACCTGTGCTCTGCAGAGTAGTCTTGTCGAAGAGATGGATCTGGTTCGAGGGGGAGGACGCAGAGGCGGCGTAGAAAGTGGCTATCTGTGTGAGTGATATGACATAGTTGTCACCTGGAATGAATGTTTCATGCACGCTCTGATTTGTGACCCTGAAAGACGATGACGGTAGGAGCGACATGCTGAACTGTTTCAGAGGGTGGTGAATTTCCTATCTTGGATGTGTTTCTGGTGATCGCCGTATCTGGTAGCAACGTCTGGCCGCAGCATCTTCTCAGCGCTTTTTCTCCTCAGTACACTGAAACCCACACACTCTTTTGAATTCCACTCGTTCGGTCCTGCTCACCACCCCTCGTTCCCAGCCTTCCACATCCACCGCGTTCCCAGCCCTGAGAAGCCCGTCGCTCCGGCCCTCTTCAAAGCGTTGTGCTGTCTTCTGATTCATCCATCATGTCTTTTGGTGGTGCGTCTCGTACTCAACTTCAGTCAAGGTTCAGTCCACGATGTTGACCTGCCGTCAGCTCGCCGACTTCATAGACTTCCACAACGTCTTGACTACAACTTGATCCCCGCACCGCTCGGTAAAACCCACACATATTCGAGTGGGAACTTAGCATTGATGGCACATCAGATCTGTCGCTTCCACAAGCTGCGGAGAAGTCCCCTTTGCCGGCCATTATCGTGACCCCATCCTCACCCTCACTCAGTGCTCCTGAGTACTACATTGCTTTCCTCACTCCGCCTCCTAAACTCTCGCTGCGCGAGCGAATGACCCGCTCATTCCCGCTCAAGGCCAGAACCATACTGTTTATCTCGCTCCTGTTGTTCATTCTGGTCTGCCATTTGCTTGCTTACCTTGCGGCCCATCGTCCACACTTTGACCTGAAATCCTCTGATGTCGCCACGCATTCGGATTCACTCGCAACGTCGCCCTGGAATCTTATGCCCTTCAACTTTCAGGCTCTCTGGGACACCGCTGCAAATGGGGATAGGAGAATTTATATTATTGAAGAGCTGTCTCAAGCTGCCCATCGCTGAACTTTTTCGTCATATGACGATTAGTTTTTTAAAATGTTTCTTTAGGCTCGCCTGCTCAGATCTTTTAGTTTCGATGAGCAGGAGAGTATCTCCAGAGTATTACTGTGATTATTATGCAGTTCTCTTTTGTCACCGTCGGGTAGCCTGTCGTTTGAATGGGCTCGAACTCATTTATCCCTGCGCGCCATTACTTGTGTTTTATTACTTTCCCAGGGGGACCGTGTGGCCCTGCGAATGACGTTCCACGACTCGAGTTTCTTCTCAACAAGTTAGCTCTCTGTTGTTGTTTTGGCCACTTCCATCAGACGATCAAAGGTGCTTCGGCCTCGGCGATAAAGTCATCGAATCTTTCCCCACACAGGTGACAGATCCCAGCTGTTCTCGGCCGATTCAGAGCCAACTGGTTCCATAGTGGCTGGAAAAACCCCACATAGAGTGGCTCTCCGATGACACTCCGTTGAGCTACATGCTTTTCATGTGCTGGCAAGGGTCATCGCTTGTTAAGTAGCAGGCTCAGAGGTCAGCTTCTGGCCCAATGCAGTCGAACAATGACACTACCGACGTCACCTGTTTTCGCGACACATCCTGCCACGGAGTGTGGCCAGCATTCCGAAGATATTCACGCGCTCCCACAAAAATTACAGATGTGCCCTTGTGCATGCGGAGCATTTCGTTGTCGTTCCCTCGTTCGGAACAGATGCTGACAGTCCTCGGGTTTCCACTCCAGATAAAGGCCACGCTTGATATTCAGGACGGATTCCTGCACACTCCAGCTCTTCTGACTCTCTGGAATTGTTATGCCGTCCACGTCCCCGCATCCAGTCAGCGCAGGCATGCTAGGATCCGGTTCTTCTAGTGTTAATAATTCGGCCAGTTTGACCGATGCGTCGCATTCTGTTCTGTCATCAGGCAGTTCGTCCCCCGTCGCGAACGTTAACGCATTTCCAAGTAGCTTCCCTGTAACCATGGCTCCCGTTTCACCTGACCCTCCAAAACCTTTCGGGAGCACCAGCTTCACCTCGACCACTCAGAGCGAATTCACGACCCCTGTCTCCTCGGCAGCCTCTTCGGAGTACTCCTCAGATCCCTCTTCGACACCCGAATCCGCTGCGTGGCATACGAGCCCAATCTGGGTTACGTACTCTACGAATTATCAGAGTATGGATGCTTCAACCTCGGATCTGGCACCAGAACCCACTTCAGAAACAGTACTGACGTCTACCCCTACCCCTGTTTCTGGCATCGTCAGTGGAGCGACGGCTAGTACAAAAAGGTGAGAAACCAGTCATGTGTCGTCTCCGGAAAAGATGTTTGACGGTGCCTTCTAGCGCAAGTCCTACCTATGTCTGGAAACAAATTGGTTCTACTGGTTCTGACTGGGTTACTGTCATTCCATGGACCACACAGGCAGGAACCATCCTCGAGACGACCACACTGGAGAGTATTGGTCCCGGGAGCTATGTAGCAGGCCCAACTGCTAGTAGCAACGTATTTTCCAATGACTCGCGAAATTCGAACCGGTGTGTGCCATTCCATCCCACGACTCATAAATTGTTCTAGATAAGTAATTGCCAGCCTGTTACCGCTGATTCTTGGTCCGGTGCTGGGGGCACTGGGCATTATTGCGCTGGCTGCAACTCTCTTGGGGTGTCGCGTGCGCAGACGACCCAAACCTGTGCCTAACACTCTTTCATGCGAGTTTGGGACTTCGCCGCGACGACAAGAAACGCCACGTCTGAATGCAGTCACACAAGTAACATCCTGCCAACCCTCGTTGACACACGAGCCCGACCAGGTCTGTGTCCCTGTAGGCGAGTCCTTCCAAAGCAGTAATGAACACCTCTCCGATCCATTTGCGGACGGCCCAATCATTTTGTCCTCGCAAACGAGTATGCCACTCACGAGCATATGTTCGGTCGATAGCGTGTCTACAGGCATGGAATTCGCGTTGTCAGTGGATACAGACACACAGGAGGTAGAGGAATCTGGAACGTCGAATGATGCAAGTACTAGCAGCCTGGAGCTGCATTTTGTTGCACCCCTCGTGGCAAGGCACGACTCGTCAATACCGTTACCATACCCGTCACGCACGTGGCACTACGATTCTCAGTCTCCAACATCGTCCTCAAGAGATACGGATTATCAGAACGAAGAGAAAGGATGTGAAACCTCCCGTGTCGCGTCCCCTCCACCTTCAAAACCGTTTGTCCTTGGGATAGAAAGTGCACGATTGCGCCTGCATGCACTGTTGAAGGAAGCGAGGAGAGCCTGAACATGAGAACAAGAGGACTGTGAGGACAAGTGTATAGGGATAGATAACGCTGTCACTTTGTTTCACTCTTTAGTCCAAATCCAGCTGCCGCGTACGTCTGCATCACCCAATGGGTTTGCCACGCTCATGTGAATTTCGACAGGACTTGAGCGCTGAGCGTTGAGCTTTGAGCACTGTACAGTTGGCTATTTAAGGTCGCACATATGTGTCGCGCGAATTCTTTTGCGCGAGATGAATGCTTCTGTTTTTACCCTAGCTAATGCACTTGGGGGGACCTGGCCGATTCTGAATCAAGGTATCTATTTGCTTTCTAACTTTGTAATTCTGTAATGTCATCGTCTTTGCTTGAACGTAGATCCTTTGGTGTCTTCTCATCACATGCCCAATCGGGGATCTGTTCATAAGAATACCATCGTGTCAACCTAATCTCAAGCATGCTTTCTGTCTCTTTCTTGATACCCGTTCTCAATCTACACTTGGGCTTCTACTCCTCTTCAACGCTCTTGGGACCTACTTCATCGCTGCAAAATTCAGAGGCTCCAGCATGTCGTGGATTGTCTTCATGCAAGTCCATTTGTTGCTCTTCGACCTTATTGTATCGTGTTAAGGGCACTTTAGTTTCGTCATGAATTAACCGTTTTCTTATCCGCAAAGTCTGGCCCAGTTGCGAGACGCTCGCACTCGGATGATCCTCGCTATGAATTTGACGACGTTTGCATGGAATGTTTATAATGGCCAACGGCCGAAAGAAGTTCATTGTTCTCGTGGTCGTATCCTTTCCATCATCGTTAAACGATTGTAGGATTTAGACCAGTGGCGATTTCAGAGACGCATCACGAGATACCCTACACTGTTAGAGTTCCTTGGCAACTCGTAAGTCACTAGTTTCCCGCATTCGCCCTGTTGACCTCCCTGTACGATACGGCCAGATTTTTCTTTCCTTCGGTTTTATATGGACCAAATCTTGACTACGTATCCTATACATCACTAATAAACGGGACGTTATCTAAATCGGTCGAGTCCACGAAGCCGACACGAAGAGCCGTTCCTGATGGCAGAAAACGTGCCGCTTACCTTAAGATGTTAGAGAGGCCTATATTTTTGGGTCTCCAACCGCGTTAATACCCTGGTTCGCGAAGCAATGCCTCCTCTACCTGTATTTTCTGACCCCGTGTCGATGGCTTCAATTCACCAAGCTCAACAGGTTTGCTGTTTTCCAACTCTGTGGGTTTGCCGAGCGTTGCAAATTCTACGCTACAGTACACTATCTCATAATGCATATGGACGGGAGACGAAAAATTTTATGCATTATGAGCTATATTCAGTACCATATCTGTCACACATCATGACAAATGTGACAGTCACGCTACAGCTACGCATGCGTGCCAAAGGATTGGTGACTTGGGCGGGTGACGAATGCATCTAAAGTGGTCTGTAGGGCATGGAGAAGCTCTTCCCGACGAAGGCTAACGCGGAAATGACGAAGATGTGTCAATAAGTTGAGTGGAAGGTCTGATGAGGGGTCTCCGTGCTGTAAACATGCCTCCATGAGTTTCTCGCAAAGATCGATCGTCTCGGTGCGGGAAATGTCAGGTTTTCTGGGCTCGTCTTCATCGTCTTTAAGGCTTTTTGCTGACTAGGAACTTGTCCATCCTTCATACTCGCGTACCTCTACTGCTGTACAATAGCCCCGAAATCCATACATTCCATGACGTACCCCTCCGAAAGGTGCGGGCTAGGTACCTGGCCATGCTCCCACCTACCCATTGTAGCCCGCCATACTGCATAATGGGCCAATCATGTCAATGCATTATGCATTATTCATTATTATCCCGAAATGGGATCCACAAAATCCTATTCACCATGAGATTTATGCACTATTACCATATGCATTATGAGATAGTGTACTGTATCTGGATTTTGATAGATGTAGAAGAGCTGATGTTGGCACGTGACCAGCTGGTTTCTACCCCAAGGAGCAAACATTCTAATTGGACTTGGATTTAGTGGATTTGGACCGTCCGGTGAGGCCCTATGGGAGGGTGTAGTGAACATCAGACCTCTGGAAAAAGATCTACCCTCAAACTTCAAGGTACTTCTGGATTCCTGGAACATTAACACGAACATTTGGCTTAGGGAGTACGTCTATAAGCGGGTCACTCCCAAGGGCAGAAAGCCGGGCCTCCGCAGCACCCTCGTTACGTGTTTCACGAATGCATTCTGGGTAAGGCTCAGGCTTGCCCCTGGTACAATATTAACAAGGGGTATCCAGCATGGTGGATACTACTTCGCATTCATTATCGGAGGCTGTGTTACTTATCTCGGTCGAAAATGCCAGGCTAGTTTCTGTCCACTTGTCATGCCACCTCCCCCGGGAGTACCATCGACCTGAGAGAAGCGTATCTATGACTTTATACGCACCTTCATTTGCGTATTACTGGTCAATATCGTGACTGAGCCTTTCAGGCTGTTAACGTGGCGGAACACGATGGAGGCGTGGTCTCGCCTGGGCTGGTGGATCGTGGGCTTTGGGGTCATCTTCTTCAATGCTGGAGGATCAGGGTATCTACAATAGCACTTGCAGGAGAGACGAGCTGCAAAGGACGAATGGGACCGGAGCTGATTTAATCATTTATCAGAGCATCTAGATCTGTTAGGCGTCCGCTACCTCTCGAGCACCTTCTCAGACCCGAGCCACTGCTTTGCACACACTGTCAGCCTGAAAATAACATCGCGTGGTCCAACGAACGTCCAGCAATGCGCAACCCCTGCCGCTTGGGCGCTCTTCTCATGGCCAGTCACTTTCGTGTGGGGTAACTATTCCCTACGCACGGCAAAAGAACTGATAGGCATTGTGTTACCTTTGCTCGTAAATCGTAATCAAGGTATCACTGAGTATTCCCAATACATATTACAGTATAGATCACCTTGTAAACAAGTGATGCTCCTCATCAGTACCACCAAATTGTGTTTGAATCATGGCGTGACGATTCTTTATCCTGTAGCGTTAAAAGAATCGGCAATTCATGCGACAACCCTGCGTTCTATCTACAATGGCACCTGAGGATGGACAGCCAGGCTGCGAGGATAGTATCTGGCACGGATGTCTGATGGTGCAGACCCTTTTTCCGTTTTGCGCGGCCAGTGTAATGTTCTTCTTTTCGATCCACCTGAGTGCGTGGGAAATTTAGTTACACGGGTTCAACTGTTCATTTTTGGTTCTTTCGTGTCTGAAGCTGCCGCTCCGACTGCCCTTGAGCGTTGTCCACTACTTGCTCGTCAGTCGCGCAAGGCTTCTTTGCGCGATGGATGTCTTGTTTTCTCCGATTGCCGATGCACTTGGGGCATCTGTCGACCAAATCAAGGTATTTGCATTGCAACCTTGTAATTCACCATTCTCACCCGGACAGCTTATTTGGTGTCTCCTGATCGCGTACCCCCTCGGGAGTTTGTTCATAAGAATACCATCATCTCAGCCCAGTCTCAAGCATGCTTTCAATATATTCATCTCAGTCTTTTTCTTGATACCTGTCCTCAACCTACACTGGGGTTTTCTTCAACTCCTCGGCAGCGTTCTGGGGACTTATTTCATTGCGGCAAGTCTTAGAGGTCCCAGCATGCCATGGATTGTCTTTATGCAAGTTTATCTGTCACTCTTTCCTTGTATCATCCTGACAGGACCTTAGTCTTGTCATGGGTCATCTCACTGTCAAGTACGTGCGCATTGAGTTCGTTTCTGTTGACATTTGACCGCCTCCTGTAGTCATGTTATCCGCGTAGTCTACGGGCTAAGCTACGAAACGATAGAGGTCACCGGGCCTCAGATGGTCCTCACCATGAAACTGACGACATTTGCATGGAACGTTTACGACGGCAGAAGGCCAAAAGAGGTTTGTTTCATGTTCGTCTTTTCCTCTCATGGCTCATCGTTGAACTATTGTAGGATCTGGACAAGTGGCAACTTCAGAAACGCGTCACGAAATACCCTACATTGCTAGAGTTTCTTGGTTACTCGCAAGTCGCTAGTTTTTACGCGTTTACGCGTCTGACTCTTATACGATCAGATTTTACTTCCCTGGACTTTTAGTTGGACCATATCTTGATTACGCATCCTATTCATCACTGATCGACGAGTCGTTGTTTAAGTCGGCTGAATCTACGAAGCCGATGCGAAGGGCGATTCCTGATGGTAGAAAACGTGTTGCATACCGCAAGATGTTGACGGGGCTTGTATATTTGGGTCTTTTCGTGGTTCTGAGCCCATCTTACAACTTTGCAACCCCGTTAACACCCTGGTTCTCGCAGCAAAACTTTCTCTACCGGTGTGTCCTACCCTCAGGTTGATGTGTGCGCCTATCTCATTAAGTCAACCAGGATCGCTGTTTTCCAGTTCTGTGGGTTCTGCGAGCGCTCCAAGTACTACGCCGTTTGGACATTGACGGAGGTAGAAGTGCTTTCGATGCTGATGTGTAACCAGCTGATTTGTACCTTAGGGAGCGAGTATCCTGACTGGACTGGGTTTCACCGGGTTTGGACCTTCTGGCGAGTCCCTCTGGGAGGGTGCGGCGAACGTTAAAATACTGGAAATTGAGCTGCCGTCGAATTTCAAGGTCCTTCTGGATTCCTGGAATATGAACACGAACATTTGGCTTAGGGAATGCATCTATAAGCGGATCACTCCCAAGGGTAAAAAGCCGGGCTTCCGCAGTACCCTCATGACCTTCGCTACGAGTGCATTCTGGGTAAGGCTGATATTTGCCTTCTGATACACAACTGACAAAGAATACTTAGCATGGTATCGCGATTGGATACTACCTCACATTCGTTTTCGGTGGCTTTGTTACTTATCTCGGTCGGAAGGGCCGCGCTGGCTTCCGTCCGCTTGTCATGCCACCCCCAGGAGCACCACCTACTTGGGCGAAGCGCATCTATGACTTCCTAGGCTCATTCGTTTGCATAATGCTGCTCAACTATGCAGCCGCGCCTTTCATGCTGTTGAACTTTGCGGACTCGATGGAAGCGTGGTCTCGTCTGGGATGGTATGGCTGCTGGATCGTGGGCGGTGGTGTCGTCTTCTTCAACGTTGGAGGATCGGAATATTTGCAAAGCTTGCAAAAGAAACAAGCTCACACCATGGATGTCCGGAAACCTCAGACCCTATCGCCTGATGTTGCTCCCTCGGAGCCCAGAATGGAGATGAAGACGAGAGTGAGAGTGAACTAGGGCCAGAGCGTATAGAGAGTATCCAGATCTATGAGATGCTTGCTACGTGATATATATTTGATGTGACGATGATGCGGTTCCTTGCAGTGGGATCATTTTTACCAGAGTGGGCAGTCTTGCACGCTGCAGCGGGCAGTAGGGTGTATTAGGCACAAGCAACTGGGGCACTGGGACCTGCGTTACGACACACCGTCTCGCTTAAAACATGTTAAACATGTCTTCATTTTCAACCATGGACTCTGGTCGTGGCTTAAAGGCCAAAGACCAGCATGTCGAGGTGCTGGGGAAGCACACGGCCACTCAATTCCCCCTGCCCAACTCTGCCCGTCGCCTGACACGTCGCCTTCTCGCTCGGATCTAACTGGACCCTGCCCTGTGGGCTTGCCTTCGCTTCTTGACACATATGGTCCCTCCCATATCTCCACGTACGAACTGCCACCCACGGGCAACTGAGGTGACGAACAGCGGTGCTGGGTATTTGTACGGTGTGGCGATGTCGCTGTATTGGCCGGGGATCTACCGGAAGCCCAAAGTGGCAAGGCAACCCATTCAGCACATGTTTTTGGGCGGTCGTATTGATTTATAGCACTTAACGACCCTGCCATCTCCTGTGTCCTGCCTACCCCCCTCCCTTGATCATGAGCGTGTCGGTCGATGACCTCGTCGCTTCACTCTCTGCCAACCACATCGGCCAGGAAGCAACCGACCTCGCCACACTTCAGGTAGCCTACATTTCATTTACCCCACATTCCCCCTGCACACGAGCTTATCTCGCTCACCACGTCCGCTCTCCCTCCAGGCCCAGCTTGCGCAGACCCTCTTGACGCACCAGCTGTCCCTCTCATCCTCTCACCCTCCCGCTCCTGCCTTTGCGCACGGGGTTAACGTCAACGTTGCTCGGCGCGATCCGGCAAATGTGCAACACTGCACCACCCCTACCGCTCGAACGCCTTCCTCCGCCTCATGTACCTGGCCATTCCCAGCTTCAGAGCACGCGGATCACTCACGCAGACCGAGTCTTTCCTATGCACGCCGACAGGGCATTGATGATGGCTGGTGTGACTCTGAAGAGATGGCCGAAGAACGCGCCGTGGAGGACATGGTGACAACCGACTCACCGCACTCTCAGAACTCATACCCATGGTCTTCTCACAAGGGCGATGCCCATTGCCCGGTAGCACTTGGGGTCCTCTCTACCCCATCATCGATGCCACTTTCATCGTCAAACATGAGCTCTCCCGCCGACTCTTGTGCTTCTTCTCTGTTCACGTCTACGGACCCATTTTACTTGCAAGCATCACAGTCGACGCAACAAATCCATACCCCCTTTTTCAACCACGTGGGAAGGCCGAGCTCGCATTCCCCCTTCATGGTGGGCGTCCCATCTTGGGAATGATCAAGTAGCCACACAAC
>JBBPJN010000286.1:0-17399 GCA_038088755.1 Boletus aff. separans
CTATCTCCCAAACTCACCGCCCCTCCCAGGGTTTTCTCCCCATGAAGCCCACGCACGCTCCGCGTTCTTTGGCTGGATCATGCCCACGTTGAGGACATCCGAGTACACCATCCTCCAGATAGTTGGCTTGGATGCTGCCGTGGTATGTCCGCCCCCCAGCGCGTAGTCACGCAAGCCCTTGACTCTCTCATCCGCAGCTACTAGGCTTTTTCAAAATGTCTTTCTATCTATTCTCTGTATGTTCTCTTTTCGCCATCGCAGTCTTGATGCCTATCAACTGGACGGTACGTAGTGCCACCTCGCTCGTCTCGTGTCAACTCACCGTTATTAGCACAACAATGGGATCGGCGGAGGCCCAGACGATGACGAAACCGATTGGCCTCAATCAACCTTTGCCGACAAAAAACCCGCTGGGCGCGATTGGCTTGACCTCATCAGCGACGCGAACTCCTACCTCACCGTACACTTCCTCTTTACCTACCTCTTTACCGCCCTCGCACTCCGCTTCCTATACAAGAATTACCTGCGTTATATCCGCTCGCGCCAATTGTTCTCGCTCGAACTGGTCCATTCCATCCCAGGGCGTACCGTCATGATCACCTCTCTACCGCTCCATTTGCGTTCAGAACGCGCACTTGCGGAATACCTTGAGAATATCGGATTGAGCGTGGAAAGCGTCTCGGTTTGCAGAGAGGTTGGCACGCTGCAGGTTCTCTTGGATCAACGCACCCGAGCACTATTAAAATTGGAATTGGAGTGGACAAAGTACGTCGGCAACCCAAGCGCTCTCGAGTCCTATGATCCTTCAGAGAATGTGATTCCTCATTCGAGCGACCCCGAACCGTCTGTGTTGGAGAGTCAACCTGCTAGATTCGTGGTCCCGCATCGCAGGCGTCCTACCCTTCGTCCCGGATGGTTCTCCCCAAAAGTTGACGCCCTGCAGTACCTCGAGGCCAAGTTCAAGGAAGCAGACGAAAAGGTCAAGAGGTGGCGGCGAATCGGCAAAACCAAGTCTACCCACGTTGCTTTTGTGACGTTCGAGAAGATGTCCAGTGCAGTAAGATCCTGATTGTTATCGTAGCTGTCATCTTCATCTTTCACCCAGCAAATCGCAGTGCAAACGGCGCACTCATCTGATCCATGGGAGATAAGGACTCACCATGCCCCCGAACCACGGGACATTGTCTGGTCGAATATCGAGCATACCCAGGGCTCGTTGCTTTGTCGAGAGCTCCTGGTACTCGGAGCTGTCGGGCTGTTGATGTTCTTTTGGATATTCCCCATCACCGCTCTTGCCAGTCTGCTCAGTTACAAGGAAATAAAGAAAGTGATGCCCTGGCTGGGCCAAATAATCGACAGCAATGACAAAATTCGAGCTATTGTTCAAAACTCGCTTCCTTCCGTTGCCATGATCACTCTCAATGCTCTGTTGCCCTTCGTTCTGGAAGGTGGGGTCCGAAAAGGAGAACGTTCACTCATTTATTGACCTCATCTCTCAGGTCTGACATACGCTCAAGGTTATAAAGCTCGCAGTTTGATCGAGTACTCGATGATGCGCAAGTGAGTGCCACTGCTGAGCTACTTTGGAGACCTAACCAGGCTTATATCGAATCAAGATACTTCCTCTTCCTGCTCGTCAACGTAGTGTTCATTTTCCTCTTGGCTAGTACATATTGGCAGCTTGTGAGGGACCTGGCGAACTCACCTGCCAAGATTCCGGAGAAGCTAGCGCAAGCATTGCAACAAGGACGAGCCAAGTGAGTTGCAAAGAACGAGGATTATCTGCGTTCCCAACGTCGTTTTCAGGCATTTCTTTCTGTCCTATGTCGTTCTGCAAGGTCGCCGTCCACTGTCGTAGCTATACAATTAACTGATAGTTGTGTCAGGGTTTGGCATTATGCCTTTGCAGTTGCTCAACCTCGGGGTGTTGATTCCTCGCGTGATCTACCGGATTTTTTGGACACGAACCCCACGAGGTGCGTGCTGATTTTATACACTGACTCTCACTCTAATGTCATGTAGACTTCGCCGAACTTAACGCTCCTCCAATGATTAATTACGGCGTCGTATACCCGCAGGCAATCCTTATCTTCGTCATCACTATCCTATACAGCGTAGTACAACCACTCATCGTCGTTTTTGGCGCTATCTACTTTGGAGTAGCATATATTGTCTACAAGTATAAGCTTTTATTCGGTGAGTCAACATGCCCCGTTTCAGCGAGCGTTATCAAACAAAGCCGTGTTTACAGTGTTTTACAAGCCTTACGAATCGCGAGGTCAAGCTTGGCCCCTGACCTTTGTACGGCTGATCTGGGGAATCATCATCTTCCAGATCTTCATGATTGGCATCCTTACCTTACGACAGTGCTATGTCATGACCTCCCTTCTTGTGCCGCTGGTTCTGGCAACTGCTACATGGTCTTGGTACATTCACAAGGCCTTTCGACCATTGAGCAACGCGGTATGTCTAAGCTCCGTGTGCGAGGTAGAGAGGGGAGAAGAGGCATCAGATATTGTGAGGTTGAGGGAAGGGCACCCCGTGACCTGGTCGCAGAGGTACGATGAAAGCATATCAGTTTTCGAGTTACTGACTTGACCCGTCCACGTAGCAATCTAAGTCGCAGGAGATACGCGCAAAATGACGAGACCTTGTATGTTGCGCCCGAGGATGAACGAACAGATTATGTGAGACCCCTCTTTTTCAATATCGCGTCTGCTGACTTTGGGTTATAGTCACAGCCACCAATGGCAAACTGGTACTATGGCGTTCTGAAGTAAGTTTCTCGGTCCTGACCTCGTGGACTCGCGCTGAGCCAAGAGCTTAAGCACCGGAAAACGGCGCTATGGACATCCTGCGTTTACTGGTGTTCTTCCAGAGCCGTGGCTCCCGCTGAAGAAGGGACAGACGCTCGTGAACGGTTATCGCAATGGCCTTTTGAGGATTCCAATAGACTCGACGTATGGTATCGTGCTCAGTCTCCGCAACCGCTACAGCATGCTGCGGAAGAAGGTCACACGACATTCGCGGACTGCTGCGAACGGCGAGAACGAAGTGATTCTTCCACAAGAAGTGCATCCCCTCGTCTCTGACGCACACGCTTCAAACCCGTGGGCAGAGGCCGACGCAGGTCCGTCGCACACTCACAACAACCATCACCACCGTCTCAGCTACGATCCTGGGTCCGGCGTGATCATGCTGCCCGAAGGGGATGACTGGCTCGTGGACGATGAGGACGACGACTCGTCTGACGAGTACGGTAACGTGACGCCGCCGTCGGACGAGGTGACGAGTCATACGTCCCAGGAGGCTCTTGGCCATGCCTTGTCGCCTTCTTCCTCGCCTGCATCGCTGAAACGGCCTCGTGGCACGTACTACCACCACCCTGAGCGTCGTAGATCGACCATTCCTGGAGCGTTTCCTTCATGATTGATTCTCGTTCCGCTCCCATGTTGCATCCTTTTTTTTTTTTTTTTTTTTACTTATCGTACTCGCAGAGTATCACGCTCTTTGGATCTTAATGTTTTCTATCTAGATTGTCTGACCATGCACATACATCAGTAGTGGGATTGATGACGCCATTCTATGCGTGTTCTGTCTAATCTAATTCATTCGTCAATCGTATCCTAACTTTTCACATGCTGCATAAAGTTCGCGATCATCACTCAAACTTGGATTGGGTCTCAAAAAAATCACGACACGATTAGCAGCTCTGTGTAATTAAGCTTAAGATTAAGCAGATGATGGTATATAGAGCAAAATCCAAGGTAACTCCATCTGCTGCGTGTACGTTTAGCACCTATCAACCACCGCTCAATTTCAATCCAACAATTTACTCGATGGAGGTCCACTCCCTGCCATCGCGCTGCTTGTTGTGTATCGAAGCATGCGAGGGAACTCCGTTGATACGGTGGTATGCGTTAAGGTTCTTATGCAGAGTCAACTGGAAGACTGAAGCAGATCCCTGGCGCGAGATGATAGTGGACCATGCAAGGAAGAACGCCCAGATACGGTACCACCTGGAAAAAGAGGTGTCAATAACACGCTTTATACATGGAGGAATGGATAGAATGACTGACCGTTCACCATACTTCTCAATAACCTTGCCCTTGTTATTCACCCAGTTGAGGTACCATCTCCAGAGTGTAGCGGAATAGTGAACACCGAGGACGTCAATGTTCTTCACCTCAAACCCAGCGGCCTCAACCTGGTTAACCACCCAACCGAGGGAGCAGGAAGCATCTGCACCCGGAAAGACGTACTTGTTCATGAAGAGACCCCTGCCCAGAAAATGGTGGTGAGATTCCATCTTGTCAGCTAAAACTACTTCAAAACTCACCAGATGAGATCCTCGTACTGCCACGAAGGACGGATACCAGAAACTTGAAGGACGAAAATGCCATCATCGTCCAACAGCTCGTACATTTGCTTCATGAAAGTGGCATAGCGCCTGATCCCTACGTGTTCGGCCATCTCCAAGCTGACAATCTTGGTGAAGTGACCGGGTCCGCCAGGAATTTCACGGTAATCCATGCACAAAATTCTTGCCTTGTCGGGAGTGACGCCATTCTTCTTAATCCGTTCATTACCGAACTTGGTCTGGTTCTTCCCAAGAGTGATACCAGTGACATCGCATCCATAGTTTTTCGCAGCGAATGCAGCCAAAGTGCCCCAACCGCAGCCGACATCGAGCAGGCGGTCATCAGGCTTCAGGTTCAGTTTAGAACAGACAAGCGCAAGCTTATTATCCTGGAGTTGCTCAAGAGTCTCGCTTTCCTCGAGGTTGGTGACGACCCCCGAAGTGTAGATCATGCGTGGCCCGAGGAACCTAGGTGCAATGGATCAACTAAGGGTATCAAAACATCGCGGACGAACACACCATTCGTAAAAGTCGTCACCTCTATCGTAGTGGTCACGGACCTGCTCCTCGTCTTGGCTCTGGGAGTGAACGATAACTTCGGGCAAGAGGTTCATGAAGACGTATTTGAAGAGCTCAGGGGTAAAGACCATCTTGGCCCAGTCATGTCGCTGTTCCAAAATGTCGAGCACGTCACCTACAAAGGATGAGCCAATGACCACGAGCGACTGGACTGGGAGACGCACCATTGAAGTCGATCTTTCCCTCAAAGTACGCGTCATAGAACACCTGCATAGGGATTTTTTCCTTGCCATGATAAAGAGCCTTGAGCTCTGGGTCTTTAATGGTGATGTATTCCTCGAGCTCCTTCGACGGAAGGATGACCTTTTGGTTCTTGCGCTTTCCGTACATGGACGCGAGTGTCCAGTACGCGACGGTGATGGGAATGCCGAGAATAACAACGAGAAAAATGTAAGTTTTGAATCCGCCACGATTGACAATGGGAGTGACACGTTTCACGATGTAGGGGAGGCCAAGAACGAGAGCAGCAAGGTGTACATTGGAGAAGTAGCCATTACCCTCTGCGAGACCGACGAGAGGCGCGTTTTTTATGGCGGGAATGGTGGTGACACGTACTGGAGAGAAGGACATAACGGCGCGTGTACAAAGAGTAACGCGACGTCGGGAGAGAGGAGAAGGAGTGGATGAACGGACAGGTTGAAGGGGGATACAAAGAGTAACTTGTCTTTTTTATCCTCTCTGTTCTAAGCGGTGTTTGACCTTGTTTGGTGTACTTCCTACTAAGCGGCCCAAGCCTGAAAAAGTAGCAACAACCCCCCGCGATGCGTGATTTTTAGCAACGCAACCCCCCTGCGTGACGCGTGACGGTTGCATCCATACAGCGTATGTGTCCCGCCCACACAATTCCACGTTGAGCTCGTCGTCGACAGCGTCGGCGACAACACCCTCCTCATCGTCCGCCACATCCACAAACGACGTCCCTGCAATGGAAAACTACTATTCCCGCTCTCCACCACCCTTACAACACCCCGTGCCTACCCACCCTGCGTTCATCCCAGAGCCTCCTTCCACGCCTGGTCCGGGCCCCGCGTCTCCCCAGGGTTACCAGCGGTACCAGCAACCCGCCCCGCACCACGTCCCAGATTTTGCCGCATGGGGTATGAACGACACGACCGCCCAGTTCGGCATGCAACTCGGTCAGAGTGCAGTAGCCGCCGGACAGGAATATGTGCAAAAGAACGTCAGTCGGCCTCTTCTATCTCCAACAACGCGCTGATGCCCTCCTAGTTTGGCGGATCGATCCCATTGTCCCTCTTGAAACACCACTTCAATGTCTCCAATTCGTATGTCATCAAAAAACTGCAGCTCGTCGTGTTCCCTTGGAGGCATAGACCATGGTCGCGAAAAATACGCCGGCTGGAGACTGGTCAAACCGAGTGGCAACCTCCAAGAGACGACATCAACTGTCCTGACCTGTATATTCCGCGTATGTCCCCTTTCTCCCCGCGATTCGTACTTCTCATTCATATCCGCAGTCATGGCTCTCGTCACCTACATTCTCGTAGCAGCCCTCCAGACAGGTCTCCAGGAACGGTTTCACCCCCAAATTCTCGGTGCATCGGCGTCCCGTGCTCTCCTCGTAGTCTTACTTGACTTTCTCTTCGTGAAAGGTGGATGTTACTTGCTCAATGTTCAGGGCCCAGGACAAGTCATAGATCTCATCGCGTACGGAGGCTACAAGTTCGTTGGGTAGGTAGCTACGTACCTTGCACATCGACTGCTGCTCACACTCCACCAGGGTCATTCTCACGTTGCTAACGGGATTAATGAACCGGGGAATGACAATATACTCCATAGTGTTTCTGTATGCATTTGCTGCCAATGCCTTCTTCCTGGTAAGTCTGATGCTCACCTCCTGCTTTCAAAGACTTGACTGCTCTTGTCAGCTCCGCTCCCTTCGCTCAGTCGTTCTACCTGACCTATCAAGCACTACAACTCCGGTTACAGTGTCTCATGCTCAACGTAAACGACGGATTACCTTCCTTTTCTTCGAAGCAGTCATACAGGTGGTGTATATGGCCATCTTGGTGAGGGTATAGTTACTAGTAAGGGCCGGGGCGACCCCGCTCTCTATGCCGTTGTCGAACCTATCTTCGTAATACACTTGGGGGGTAAGCACAGCATGAGAACTTGCCAACAGCAACCAGACGCCAGCGGACTTGAAGAGTCTTGAGGTGTCGGATGGCGAGAATGTGTAATTTACATACCATCGAACTGTAGGGTTGACGCTTCATGGAAGTTGAGCCATCATGGTCCTAGCATCTTCGGTCGAGGGATCTCAGTTGTAACGGTCGCTTGATTATTGACGTCAGTCGCGGATGTACACTACAGCAAAGAAACTGGAATAGACAATGGTGAACGAACGAACGAACTGTTCCTCGGATTTGCATTTAAGCCACTACAGTGACAACCACACCCCGTCCCGCAGGTATCCGACTGTTGATCTCGCCAGCACTTGACGTGGGTGATATGCAGACATTGTCCGCAGCTCCGCGCGAGCCCTGGAAAATCCTGTCTGAGAACGATGTCGAGCGCTTTGCGTTGAAAACTTGCCTTTGACCGGAAGCCTGCACACAGAACAGCGTGGATTCGTCTGCTGGTTACCACAGAGGGAACAAGCATCGTCGTCAGATAACCGGCTATGACCACACCGTCCACAAGTTAGCTGAATGTCTGCGTAGATGTTAGCGTTGCCCGAGAGTTCGCAAGGAGGACAAGCACCAAATTTTATATCCAGATTCTGCGGCGGTGTCCTGATGAAGGACGATGTCTTGACCGCGCCCAACAATTCGAGCCGTTTATTTAACAATTGCCAACTGAACAGCATATCTGCATACACCAGTATGTGGCACGCCAACTGTGAAAGCAGTTCGGGGTCTAAACTCGTTCTACGTGGTACATCATCAGCGAACATGAAAAATTACAGAGAGTGGAACCATACCTTTGAGCATGATGCTGGGGTTCCTCGACAACGACCAGCTTCTTTTCCTGTATAGTATGCTTCGCATTGGCTGCCTGTGAACGTTCTGGGCGTCGGCCATAGCTCGCCGACGAGAAAGGAGACTGCCGATTTAATGGTGAAACCATCTGCGTTTCGGACCAGGACTTGGATACGGGCGATACAGTCGATGTCTGGTCTCTTCTGCGCAGGTGCCGCGGCGAATCGATGTTCGACAGACGAAGAACAGGCTCATGCTGAGGAATGGGAACAGTGGTTTTACTAGACAGTGTGTCAAGTGGTGTTGAAATAGATTCTTGAACACCTGACATAAATTGACGAACACTTCCCGTATTGAACAGACTTGACCAAGACCCTCGGGAGGAACCAGACGCAGAGAGAGAAGATCCAACAACATAGTTTGTGGTTGTTGGGGACGTAGAGGGGAGTCGTGGCCACCCAGGAGACAGTATGGCTGCTCGGGGATCCTTGGATCTCGATAGGCTAAAGTAGTCGCACTCGTTCTTCGGGACAACAGGAGAAAGTTCTTTGGTGGATGGGGTGTGAGTGGCAACTGCAATTCATGCTTGAACGTGGAACACCAGATCGCAGTTGAGAGAACGCACTCACGCTGTTCTACTGAAGAGGTACAAGCTTTCAGAAGAACCACAGCTAACATGGCAAGTATTTGTACGTCGCGAGTCGCGCAAAGTTCCCCGTGCCTATGCAACCTAATGAACCACGTCCTTCTCAAGACTGAAAACGTACCAACAATCCATTTATAATTCGGCGAGCAACCACTCCTAAGGTAGTTTGTGTTGCCGCGTGAGCAGGGAACAGGCTCTGAAGTGTTCTAAACATTCTCTCATGCGCAAATTGACCATTTTCCCTGGCGACATTCGCATTGAATCGACACAAATCCTCCAATGTACTTGCTTGGAAAATATACGCTGCGGCAACCTTTCGCCGCGCAAACGATGCGTCGGACACCTTGATGAACACTGTACTTCGTCGTATAGGAATCATGGAAACGTTACTACCCTGATCATTGACAGTGTTGTCCACCGTCTCCAAAGTGAAGTCGCGCTGTAACCTTAGCTGAGGGAAAGTGAGAAGGTTGGTCATGATGCGTAGTGTATGGTCACTGTCCCCCGGTCGTCGAAAGTCCACTTCTGGGCGTTGGTCTATAGCCGCGAGTCCAAGACGGCGGACGGCATCAGATAGTAGTGCCGGGGATTGGAAAATTCGCGAGGAGTGTGGTGAGCGTGAAGCATTGACCGGGGAGCTCGAGAGTTCGCTCCCCCCGCTCATTTGATGGGGACGAACTATTCGAGGTGGTGCTCTGAAGAAGCAAATTAATTCCCCTGGCCAATAGGCATCCCGTGAACAGGCAACACATGGAGTAAGAATAAAAGAGGATTCACCATTCGGACCAAAAACACCTTGTGATGTTCTCGGCTCCGCCAGGTTCTTGTTGTTCCTCAACAGAGAGACTGTGAAATCCCTGGACTTTCTCGTAGTTGGCCCTTCATCTTCTTCGGAAGATGACTCCGACCTCATGTCCACCGGAATACCCATTTGTTCATTTTCATCCCCAAATAACAAAAATCGCAGGCACGCCTCAAGACACGGTCGGCGACGCTCTCTAATGGTTTTGAGGCGGCGAAGCATGAATGCTCGGTTTTGCATCGATATTAACGGACTGCGTTCAAGGTCAATTTCAGGTGTGCCTTCAGGGTGAGGAGCATGGGGGTAATTTCTCGGGAATCGGAAGGAAATGCGGATGAAGACAGATGAAGACTCTCCCCAGGGACCGTGCAGGCCCAGTGTACAGGTGCGCTTTTTGGTGAGATCGTGCTGGCAAGAATGAGCGTGATGATACAAGAAACGGAGGAACTCACTTTCTCAAGCCGAATCTTGGAAGTAGAAAGCTTCGTGAGTACCGATGTGATTCTAGCGCTCGTTAGCGCTCGTTTGCGCGTCGTAACAAGGGGAGCAGTTCTTACTCGTCAGGCAAGCTCTGAGCTCCCTCGACCTCTTTCCCTTCCCTGAGCTGGCTCTCGCTTCTTTTTCTCTTATGCCCCTGACCCATCGTAGTTTCGCCATCTCCCCTATGGGAAGCCCTCGATCTTGACCCACTACTGACCCTGCTATCTCCGCCAGAACTCTCGTCCCTCCCTCCGCCAACCCGAACACTCGCTAACCACGTGAATGCGTCCATACCCATCCGGGTACCCTTCCCGCCGCCTACATGGCCGCGTGACATTGTCATTGTTGTACTGGGAATCGGTATTGCTAGTTTGTCTGATTGCAGTTGACTTGGAGTTTTGGTTTGGTTCTCGCATTGGTTGTCTCGCATGCGAGGTTGAAAATTCTCGTTAATTACTTGTGAGTAACGAAGGTGTGTTGGGTGCTGCGCTACGGACGACCCTGGGTCGAACAATAACATTCCCTTCCCTCTCGCAGCACTCCCATGATGCGGTTGCAGCACGGGGTTCTCGGGTTTCTTTACGCCAGGTGTCGGTGCTGGACCGGCACGCACCTCTGCTAATATGCTTCGCGAACCGACTGGAGCAGACAGGGCTGGGACAGAGTCTGATCCTTCTGGGACTTGTCGGAAAGACTGGTGCGACCTCCCAAAATCGGTAAAGAAACGCGACTGAGCTTGCACTTTGGAAGATCCGATGATGTATCCCGTTTTCTGATATTGGGACCGGTAAATAATGTCAATTACAAGATGTTGAAGATATACTTGCCTCCATGGTCTCGCAATCCACGGGCCAAAACCTCAAAGTTCGGTCTTTGGACCATGTTATAAGCTGATACTCGGCACCTTCTGCAGTGAACACAAGCAGTCAATATTACGAGCCCTATGAACTACCAGAGGGTAGCCACAACGCACCTAATCCTCCCTTTCTCCAGACAAATTCTTTGACTACATCTGTATGGCCCTCGAATATTTCCACCGGCACCATGTCGTTGCCAGTCGCCCACATTTCAAGCGCTGTTTCGCCTCTTTGGGGCAGACTCAATATGCCTCTTCCAAACGGCAGATCGCGTGCTCTCCATACGGGATAGCGCGTTGTGGTCATCATCAGAGGCTCGGGTGATTGTTTCGAGCCTTTTTGAAAGTTAGGTTCGGTCTGAGGAAACTCGGGGGCAGATGTGTCCTGCACGTTCCACACTTTGATCGTCTTGTCCAGAGAACATGTGATGATATCATGCACTCGACTGTGTGCCCAGTCAATACCATATATCTTGGCATTATGCGCACGAATGCGAGCGGTGGGGAGGGATCCTTTCTGTGGGTCCAACGTTAGGGATGGTAAAGACGCAGAGCTAGTAGACTAACTCGACGATCCCAAATGAGGACATCATCCATATGCGAAGAGGCAAGTACATTTGGATCTTGACGATTCCACTTGACCTGAGTACCTCCGGCTGGAACGGGGTTAAGAAGAGCGGGCGGTCGGAAGCCGAAACGCTTACAATTGAATGCGCAAAGTCCTTAGTGACATGAGTGAGCTGCTAGCACACGGCAAATGTCACATACCCATGATTGGCTTGCGCGGTTCTCGGAGGTCCCAAGACCACAGCCAAGAGTCAATCCCGACACTAGATACTGTGTCTGGCTCAAATGTATGCCAATTGATATCCGTTATTGCGCGGTAATGAGAGTGTAAGATATGTTCGATGGAACTCTTCCCTACCATCATCAGGTTCCATATGAGACTAGAATGTATGTAGATAAGCAAAGGATGGCGTGGAAAGTTCGAACATACAGCTTTTCTGAGGAAGTGGAAACGATGTACTCAGCCCGGGCTCGGTGAGGATTCCATTGAACGTCCGCCACATCCCAGGTACCGCCTTGAGGCAGAAACCTTGGGATTTCAAGGGGTGCTTCGAGGTCGATAATAAACAGCCCACGTCGGCTGGTGATTTCAAGGTCAGGGAGGAGAGGGGTTCGAACGAACCTCGGCCTGCTTACGCTGCAAGGACGATGTCACGACTCGTTGGACTAATACTCATCTAGCTCTCTAGGTCAGACATGCTTTACCCAGTTCCGGGCCACTAACGTTGCCAACAGCATCCCCAACAAGGTCTTTCATATCGATCTGTAAACTCCTTCTGAAGTTACCTCCGTCATCCGAGGATGTGGAAGGTTGGGAGCGTTGGCTTGCAGAGGCGGTGAAATTGAGGGTCGGGACATCGCGGTATGAGGCAATGGCAGCAGAGATGGTGTCCTGCGGCAGATCGTATACTAGCGGTGGGGCCCAGGATGGTCTGCGAGCGGAAAGCAGGCTGAGGCTTGAAGGGATCGGTCCTTCGCGGTCACGTTCTATCAGAGAATCGTTGGCGATTCGGATGCGAGCGGAAGACGGAGGCGCGTTGGGTCGCGTCTGTGACTTTGAGGACGAGCGCGACATGACAAGTATGTAAAATAATAATTTTTATTGTAATTTCACTCGGGACGGAGTCACAATCGATCCGTCTAAGAAAGTTTGCCCAAAGAAAACATAAGAAAGTCCTGGCACGTCTAATCAGATTCTTCCGCTTGCCCATAACCTTGAGGAGCGCTGGACACGTTCAACGTCGTCTCCGAACCATGGTGTCATCCCTCCCCACTCTGCCCCACGTCCCCGGAACGGACCCCTCCTCTTGCATACTGGATGCCTTCCGGATCGCTATCGCAAAACGCTTATCCGATCGTTTACCCCAGCTGACGATAGAACAAGCTTACTCGGGCGTCGATTACGGAAAAAAGGGCGTCGACTTCACGGTGGCCCTTCCCCGATTCCGGCTCCCCGGAAAGCCTGGCGAACTTGCAAAGAGCGTCTTAGAGGATGTATGTTTATCTTTTCCACTCACGTGGGCATGTTGCCCTCGCAAGGTGTACTGATAAAAAGTCTTCCTTATAGTTTCAACCCGATGACTTCATCGCATCCATAACCCACGACAAACAATTCCTTCACTTCCAACTAAATAACGCGAGTCTCATTCGCGAAGTCCTCAATCAAATACATACCCTCACGTACGACAGTCCTTCTGGGAAACCATCATATGGAACGAACACCACTGGCGCTGGTAAAAAACTCGTCATCGAATACTCGTCTCCGAATATCGCAAAATCATTTCACGTCGGCCACCTTCGGAGTACCATCATCGGTGCATTCTTGGCAAACTTGTACAAGACGTGCGGTTGGGAGGTTGTATCGATGAACTATCTCGGAGATTGGGGTACGCAGGTGACAACTTCCACTCGCTGGACGACGCTAGCTGCTGACATTCAGCATACGGTTAGTTCGGAATGATAGCCTCTGGATTTGAAAAGTATGGCTCCAAAGAGAAACTGTCCAACGATGCCATCAAACACCTATATGATGTCTACGTCAAAGTGAGCAAGGACGCCGACACAGACCCTAATGTTAAAGCCGAGGCCGCGCGCATGTTCAAACGGATGGAAGACGGTGATGAGAGTGTCCTTGCCAACTGGCGAGAATGGCGGGAGTTGAGTATCGCGAAATACATCGAAGAATATGATCGGTTGAATGTCTCCTTTGATCGATACACTGGAGAGAGCGAAGTCGGAAAGCAGTGGATGGATATAGCAATTGAACGCCTCGATCAACTTGGGCTGATAAGCAACACAAATGGAGCCAAGCTTGTCGATCTGGAGAAGTGGAAGCTTGGCAAGGCCGTCCTCCGCAAAGCGGGTAAGTATCAATTCTAGATATTGGCGAGACCACCTGATGCCTGGATGGTTAGACGGAACCTCCATCTATCTCACTCGAGACATTGCTGGCGCAATCGAACGCTGGGAAAAATACCAGTTCGACAAGATGATCTACGTCGTCGCGTCTCAACAGGATCTACATCTAGCTCAATTTTTCCAGATACTGAAGCTTATGAACTTCCCATGGGCTGATCGTCTGGAACATGTCAACTATGGTATGGTACTCGGCATGAGCACTCGGAAAGGTACCGCCGTCTTTTTGGACCAGATAATTAAGGAAGCAGCGTCTGTGATGCACGAGCAGATGAAACGGAACGAAGAAAAGTATAATTCCATAGAGGATCCGGAATATGTCAGTCAAGAGGTCGGTATTACCGGCATCAAGATCCAAGATATGGCTGCCAAACGGTATGGATTCGAATAACAGTCAAGAGTGCGAACTAACTAACACTCCCTCGACAGGATCAACAACTACACCTTTAACTGGGATCGTATGCTGTCCTTCGAGGGTGATACCGGACCCTACTTGCAATACGCTCACGTCCGACTGACATCCATGGAGCGCAAAAACCCGGAACTCCTTCCCCTCCCCCCGCCCTCTCAAATTGACACCTGGTCTCTCGCCGAGTCCGGACACGCCCGAGACATTGCGATCCTGCTCGGATCATATCCAGATGTCGTTAAGACTGCGCTCAAGACGCACGAACCGAGTGGCGTAGTCACGTTCGCGTTTCGTCTCGCCCACGCGATCTCAAGTGCTTGGGAGACCCTTGTAGTGAAAGGTGAACATGATGCAGAGAAGGCAAGAGCAAGACTTTGGCTGTACGTTTGTGCACGTGATGTGTTAGGTGCTGCAATGCGGCTATTAAGCATACGGCCTTTGGAGAGGATGTAGATATAATAGACTAGCGATGTTATTCCTGGGCCCACAGTGTACCAGTCAGTCTGTTTTAGAGCTAGTTCGGAAACCTTGGATTTCGTGAAATTCACCCACTTCTATAGTTTGTTCGTGTTTCGGTCCACGGCATATGCCGGGGTAGGACCCCAAATTCATCTGAGCCAAGCTGACTTTGTCACGCACGCTCATCACAAAAATTGCATAAACCGGATATGGAACTATAGTGGGTTTTATGAGTTGTGGGAGGTTTTTTTGCCATTGTACTATAGGGGGGTCATATAGTGCCATGTCCGTGAACTAAAATTGGTGTTGGACATGACCACTCTGACAGGGTGGTTGAGCAGATGGCATTCTGATAATGCCATATAGTGACTATCTGATAGTCTGCCAGGCTGGCTTGCTGCATGATATTGCCTTATAATTGATCTCTTAGAGTATGAACTGATATATTCCCTAGTATAACTACAGACAGTATCCACTACATACTCAAATGTAAAAGTCCACATGATCCCAGAGTCTGTCCACCAGGCATGGTGAACGATGGAGTGGCAGGGCAGATGTGCAAGCAAGGTTACAAAAAAGAGACACAGCATTGCCACTGATAAGCACCAAACAGCAAGAAGGTTGTATACAAGTTTGTGAAATGATATGGTAAGGTTGAAAATGTCATCAAGAATTGAAATCTTATAGAGCAGGAAGTGAAATGAGCCTTGAATGTTCATTAATGCCCTCAGGATATTCAAATATGCTTGCCTCTACTTGCAATGCTTGGACCCTCGAATTTTCTGGTTTCTCAGGTGGTAGAGCAGGCCATTTACCCTTTATTTTGGCAGACTTCATAGTCTTCCTTTTGCAGTTGGTAAGGAATGTCAATGGAATGGATGCCTCAGGATCTATGAGTGGGCTCTGAGTGCCCAGTTCTTATTGGGGTTGGGATCAAGAGCTTTGGTGTAGTTGGAACTAGTACATTAGGTTTTGTTATCATTGATGCTGTTATGGGTAACACTAGTAGATGTTCACGTCGTACTATCATTCCCAAGGTGTCTCACTTGGCTGCTACCTCACAGCACTCACATGCACTGGCTGAACTCAGAGAGTAAGGTGATGAGCCTTGTCCTTAACCGTCAGCTTTGTTAGGTAGTACAATGGCAAGTGGATTTGACTGGGGATCCAGCTTGAACCACTGCCTCTTTTATAATGAAATGAGAGTAAGGTACATACATGATAAGATGGGAACTAATGTAGCTAAATGTGGTTATATGGTAATGGAGATTAATTTAAGAAGTACACGGGGATTATAAAGAAGAGAAGCGAGTGGAAATTGTTAGGGGTTGGCTATACACCAAGCACCCTGGCTTCGCACTTAGTCCGGACCTTTGCTTTTACAAGCTCACGAAGCTTAAGGTCAGGAGCCACGGGCCTGACTGAATAGGTCTTCTGAGTACTCAACTGAGTGAATCGCTCCTTAATCACCCCTCAGATGAGCGTAAGTGACAAGTGGAAACGACTGAGGACTTCAGCTGTTTACACCAGCCTTTTATAATGAAATGAGTGTAAGGTACATACATGATAAGGTGTGAACTAATATAACTAAATAGGGTTATATGATAACGGAGATTAAGTGAGAAGCATACGGGGATCAAAAGGAAGAGAAGAGAAGAAACAGAAATGAACGTGAGAATAGAAGTAGACGGAGATTAATAGATAAGGGAAATAAGGGGGGCACGTGACAAGGTCTAGGCCTTGGTCATGTGTTGTTCCCACAGTCACATGCTAGTCACATGACGTTCGAAAAGTAGAAGTTGAAACAAAGTCCGAAATAAGTGTAGTGAAAGTGAAAATAAGTACGCTTTAGTGGGGTCCGTGACAGAAATAGAAGGAGCAGTGATTATTGTGAGAAAAAGAAGAACATGGAGATTACCATGGGAATAGATAAGAGGAAATAAGGTGGGCACATGTTGGGGTCTAGACTTTGTCACGTGTGGTTCCCATGATCACGTGTAGGGTCACATGACGATCAAAAGTAGGAGTGGAAGTCCAAAATGAATGTAAGTAAAGTGAGATTATGTATGGCTTTAGTGGTGTCCATAACACTACCCCCCCTCTAGAACTCATATTCCAGATGAGTCACTTTAAAACATGGGATAATGTTGTCACCTCGATCCGAAAAAAGAGAATTAAATAATTCTGCAGAAATGCCCCTTAATTTTCGGGGGGCCGAAGGATTATGTTAGGGACCTCAGAAGAGGGAGCTATACACTCCACAAATCTTAGCCCAAGCTTTTGCACTGGTTTCTAAGTCTTTCAGCATCCACTAGACACTGGCCGGATACTATTAGAGGCCAGCTATACACTGGACACCCTGGCTTCGCACTAGGTTTTAGACCTTTGCTTTTACGAGTGCACGACACTCAAGTCACTAGCCACAGGCCAGACTGAACTGGTCTTCCGAGTACTGAAGTGATGAGCCTTATCCTTAACCACCCCTCAATAGAGCATAAGTGGCAAGTGGAATTGACTGAGGAGTTCAGCCGATTACACCAGCCTTATATATTATGAATGTCTGTGCACAGACCAAGGTATGGTAAGATAAGAAGGGAACTAAAGTACATATTAGGACGACAGCATGAGAGTATCATAGACAATGATTAGAAAAAAGAGAAGAGAAGAAATGGAAATGAATGTGTGAAATAGAAACGAACGGAGATTAATGTGAGAATAGATAAGGGGAATAAGGTGGGCATATGTTAGGGTCTAGACCTTGGTCACATGTCATTCCCACAGTCATGTGCAAGTCACATGATGTTTGAAAAGTTGAAGTTGAAGTAAAGTCTAAAACGAGTGTAGCGAAGGTGAAAATAAGTACGCTTTAGTGGAGTCCATGACATTC
>JBBPJN010000287.1:0-17351 GCA_038088755.1 Boletus aff. separans
GGATGAGCCGCGCGCGTTGGAGGAGAGAGAGTAAAAGAGTATAGTCGCCGTCGTTGTTGAGGACGTCGACGAGGGTGGATGAGCGCGACTGCCACGACACCTGGGAGGCGGAGGTAGAGAGCGCGAACGCGAGCAGTGAGAGCGGGATGCAGTTGCAGAGCCGCATCGTTGAGCGGAGAGTTAGGAGTGAGAATGGAGTGGTTTTTAAGCAACGCCGCTACGGACAGCGGCAGGTCATGCTCGACCTCCTTAGGACCTTCACCGGCTCGCCTTCGGGCCCTCTCCAACACCTCGTCCTGCCTCATGACACCCTTATCGTACGTGCATGTTGTGCTCCGTCACACACACATTTCATAGCCTACTCTAGCTCTACTCGTCTGCCAGTACAATCGTCGTTCTCAATGCAGCCAGTCTACACCTGGTCCGGGTCTTTACCTTTCAGGAGGTGTTTCCTGGTTTGCAAACTCTGGGCGAACGCGTTTCCTGCATCGCAGTTGACCCTGCCATGAAAATAGTACGTCAACTCGTCGCTATGCCATGATCACCTCACAGCTTCGCTCTAGATCGTGGCTTCTATAAACACGCACATTGCAGCATGGTCCATGTCCGACGTTCAGACGGACACCTGGCGTATCCACTCATCCCTAGTCTTACCGGATGGGGACTGTGTTACTGCCTTGGATTGCCGCTCTGGTAATCCACAAATGACCATGGTCATATGCTTTTCTGATTCAATACCAGGTTTACTCGCAATTGGCAGTCAAAGTGGCCTTTCAGTATATACGTTAATTCTCGAAAACGATCTCCTTACCTGGAGCAAGAAGTGGGCCGCTCGGTATGTGCTTCCTGCGAATTCTCCTATTGTCAGCTCGACTCGTCATGCAAACTCAGAGTTGTCACACCTTCCCTAGTCAAACTTGCGCCCACACTAACGTACATTGCGACGACATCCTTCGTATGTTGTACTTTCGCTTCACCAGCTCCCTCTCATCGTCACGTCAGGACGACAACAAAGTAAGATTATACTCCACCACTTCCGGCCGACAAACACAAGGCGTGCCACATCCACGACGCGTCGTATCTGTCGTCTGGCGATACTCCCCATCGTCTCGAAGGTTCGTGGACATACAGAAATCTGCATCTTGAGCCAACTTTCCCACTCATAGTGGTGATCCTACGCTGTTTACGATCACTTCAGACTCGGTACTGCGAATATTTTTGCCTGTTGTTGACTCGCCGCAACGACTTCAATTACATCTCGCTGTAGACATTCATTCTTCTCCCATCCTTCCTGCTGTGTCTCAACCCATGTCACGGCCCGAGTCAGAGGTAATCTGGTTGGACAAAGAGGTAATTGGGACAGCTGTCAAAGCAGTCCTGAAATTATCAGGGGTCGAGAGCGTCGAGTTTTCGAGGTTAAAGGGCTTTGAGGAGGAGGACTGGGATTTGTTCTTGCGAGTTCTCGCGGATGGTTCCTTGCTGTTGAGTGCCGTGGCAGTGAGCATTCCATGAGGATATGAACTGGGCACTTCTGACCACACTCCAGAATATTGATCGTCGGCCGCCAACGCTATTGAGGCAATTCACCATCTCGCATTCGCTCCCAGGAGCTTTATTCCCACCTCCCTCGCATCTATATCTCTTGCCTTGTGGTGAGAACTCCAGCCTGACTTTGGTGACATCACCACCATTGCGTACATACAATATCTCTGCGGTCACGTTACTTCGTGGGCGAGTCGACAGTCTCCAATTAGTAGCGGCTGGGCCAGAGCGGATGCCTTTGGAAGAGAGTAAAATTTTGCGTCTTGTCAGGACGCCAGCAGGGCGAGGGGTTGCAGTTGTGCGTGCTGACGGTGGTGAGACGTGGATGGAAACGGACGGTGGGCATAATCTTGCTCGCCTTGATTCATGGCCCTCAGCAGACCAGGTCGTAGTCTTAGATGGTGGTGCGTATGGTTTATTACCGGTTCATGGTGAATTCTCAGGTCTTTCGGTGGCAGGGAAACTTGTTGCTACTTACTCAAGTGATAGCTCCATGTTAACGTTGCATTCGAATCCTCCTTCTACTCTCCGACTTCCTCGCGTCTCATACCTTTTCTCGACACCGTCAAGGCGAGAACATGAGTCCATAGTCGCCCTGACAGAAGACAAATTCATTTTCCACATTCACATCTCTGCTTCCCCCCACCCAATGCTCGTAATCTCCTCTTACAACAGTCTTCCGCTCTTCCACGCACCGAAGCTCTTAATTGCTGTTGACCCCATGGCATGGAGCAAGGCTACAACTCTAGAGGAATACGATGACCTACTAAGCGTCTCGGACGATGGGGAACTATGTTTTTGGACCTTCGAGTACGGAAAGAACCCCGGATGGAGATGTACAGGCAGAGTGAGGACTGGTAGAAGCGGGTTCAGAATGGCAAGCTGCAGCTCAGCGAAAAAGTCTGTTCTAGGTAATATTCAGTTATCAGCTTAGCATGCTTCATCTGACACTGTCAGTTTCTGGCCACCCCGATGGGCAAGAGCTGACCATCTGGGATTCCAATGAATCAGAGTTTGCTTCCGGTCTTGAACATCAAAGAATTTTCAGGTGAGCTCAAACGCTCACCTTCTGGATCCGTCTTCATTTCATCACGAAGTGCATCCGAACCTATTCATGACCTTGATTGGACGTCAACTCCTGATAATCAGTCTATACTTGCCGTTGGGTTCACCCATCACATTGAGCTCTTATGTCAGCAGCGTAAAACTTATTTTGGTGACAATCCCGCCTGGACCATATGCATCAAGATTGAGGTTGGAAGGTTTGCCTTTCTGTACGTTTACTGGGTAGGTGTTGACTTCCTGCTATCAGGTATATTCCCCACCCAATCAGTGATTCAATCTGGCTCGCCAATGGTACTCTACTAGTAGGAGTTGAACATCATATATTTCTCTATGGCCAGACTCAGTCTTATGGACTTAGTCCCACAAATGAAAGCTTGTTCGTATACGTTGCCAGGATCAATGGCCCTCTTCCGGACTATCATCCTCAAATGTTACTGCAATGTCTCCTATGGGGTACGGAACCTTCAACGATGCTAATCGTGTCGGTCATTCATTCATTGAGCAGGAAAAATATCACTAGTTAAACGAGTCATTATTTCCCTTGCGCAGGCCACAAGAGGAGGGAGAACCTTCTGCTGGCAGCCGTTGGCTGTCGATGATTACCTGCAAGAGGACCAATCACACACAGTGAGTCCACTATGTGATCGTGTGCGTGGAAATGTATTTTATATCGCCTCAAGACCAAGAGACCCACAAGACACTATGGTTTGTTGTTTGGATCTCCAGAGCAAGAGCAACCGAATCCGTGAGCAGATCGTTTCCCCCCCTTAAAACGATTTTTTTCCGACTTCTGTTGCAGTGTAGATGCGGTTTTCTCCAGATCCCTGGTAGAGTCTCTGATAGAGCAGCTTGAAATACAGCCACTTCCTCATCTGTCGCCTAATGAGCATGCGCACCTCATAGTTCTTATACAAACAACGCTGGAAGTGAGTGGGTTTGAGTTAGCCAGATCATCGCCTCTGCTAACCTTTTTCTGCTTCTGAAGATCGATGAGCAGCAGAGAGCGCTGGACGCCAATGGGCTTCGCTATGTACTTTCCATGCGTTCATTTTACATTTTAAACCGCCGGATTGCATCAGACCCTGGAAGTCCTCGCTCAGGCGGCGGCATTCCTCGTCAAACGGGCTGGAGAGAACGTCTGCGATACAGGGACATGATCTGGGCGTTCCACAGTGAAAGCCAGGACCTACTGTTGAACACCTCTACCGCCGCTTGCAATGGGAAGATGCTGTGGTCGGACGCACGAGCACTTGGTGTATTCATTTGGTTGACTTCGGTCGACACGATGGTGAGAATGCCGTACGATTGTTAGTGCACTTTAACAAGTATGTTCGCCAGAGATCCCAGATGGAGACAATTGCTCGAAACGAGTACATGGCGGGTGGAAATCGAGATCCTACCACATGTTCGCTCTTCTACTTCGCATTAGGAAAAGTCAAATTGGTGCATGGACTGTGGCGTCAGGCAGCATGGCACAAGGAGCAGACAATAATGCTCAAGTTCCTAGCAAACGACTTCACGCACCCGCGCTGGAAGACTGCAGCCCTTAAAAATGCTTACGCTCTACTGAGCAAGCAAAGATTTGGTTGGTAGATATACGCATTTATAATGTTCTGCTGACAACTTGGGTTCAGAATATGCAGCTGCATTCTTCCTTCTCGGAGGAAGCTTGAAAGATGCTGTGAACGTCTGTTTGAAACAGCTCTCTGACTTCCAACTTGCTGTAGCCCTGGCACGCGTAATTGAAGGCAACGACGGACAAGTATTGCGCGACATATTGAAGAATACCATATTGCCAACTGCCTTCCGCGAAGGGAACAGGTGGCTAGGAAGCTGGGCATTCTGGTTGCTCCGACGCAGAGATATGTCTGTGAGGATCCTGCTGGTAAGCCATTAGCTTCAAGCGTTCGTATGATGCTCTTACCCTTTCCATAGACACCCTTGCGAGATCTGGCCGATTCTCTAGAAATGCGAAACTTGGAAATTGGTGAACCGCACTTTGACGACCCGAGTCTTGCACTTTTGTTCTCCCAGTTACGATCCAAGACGCTGCAGACTGCGGCAGGAACTAGTGAGATCTCTGGAAGGAGAGAGTTCAGCTTTATCCTGCAGGTCGCGCGAGTGTTCTGTCGCATGGGTAAGTGTTTTTCTATCTTCTGTCACACGACTTATATGATATTCGTGTAGGTTGCCATGCTTTAGCACTTTATCTTGTCCGTTCATGGTCCTTCGAGCGACCAACAACGGCTGCACACAGCGATACAGCTGAATTGCAGAGGACACCGAGCCCGATCTCGCCACGCCGGACTCTAACTACCAGTCCTTTCTTACGCAGAAGACCTTCTATCTTGATTGACATGGATGTTGAGTCCAAGACACTGTCAAGAAGGCGATCTCCAGAACATGCTCGTGGCATATCACCAGAGACAATCAGGGAGGAAAGTGATCTTGCAGCTCGCAGAGCTGGGCTAGGGAGCTTGATAAAATCAGCAAAGCATGACGTTCAAGTACCGGAATTTAACATGGATGCGTTTCTTGATGGCTTTCAATAGACGAGAAAATGCATGAATAGCAGGCCGAAGCAGTTTCACAAGGGTACAGCGTGCTGTAGTATGCATTGCACAATCTACGACTACTTCTCCGCTTCCGTTTCCCGTTTCTTGAGAACGAGGTCCTTGCCCATCACACGCTTCCAGACATCTTGAACATCCTCGACGACGGTCTCGAAATGAGAAGTTGCGTCATAAGAACGAGTGATGAATATGTTGTCACCCTCTCCCGTGGAAACGGGCGTGTAGAGTGGGCTAACGGTCACAAACCTGTGTCAAGTAACATAATCAGCACTGCACCTGCCCCAAAAGTGAGACTGTACTTTTCAAAAATAGGCCCAAGAAGCTGAAGTCCAGGAATAATTTCCTGCTCCGGATTTTTCGTCTCGACGATGGTACTGACGATGGCAACGTATACATCCTTGGCACAGACGTTGTGTGTTGACGAGACCATAGCAATATAGATGTCTGGAGCAACATGAGCAACGAGATGCAGGAACAGATCGAGTGGTACATGCCGTTTCGCCTATTCACTTGGTTCTGGGGGATAATGATTTGGACACTGTCACTGTCTTCCGTGCCGGGAATCGGGTGCTTCAAGATGCAGATCGCTCGGATGACCTTGCCGTCCTCTACAACGCGTAATTTACCGCCTTCAGCCTGTTGACCAGCACCGAAGTAGCTAGGGTCACCGATGACCTGTTTGGCTTTGACGGTCTCATCACCACTACGTACACCGACAAACTGGCCATTCTGATCAATCACGATCTCGTGGGCCGGTTTGTCAAGCATGTAGGTTCCACCGTAAATGGCAGATAAACGTGCGAAGGACTGGGGAAGCTCCCCGAGACCGTACAATGGGTAGATATAGGGTGATTTGCCGTAGCGAGCCATCGAAGAGGTGTAAAGGATAATACGATCGTAAGCGGGACGAGCAGCTTTTGTGATGTAGCTGAAAGCGTGTCATTCGGTATAAAATAAATTGCACGCGAATACTTGATGCTTACTCGTCATCGAGGTAAAGGGCCATGGCATGACCAATGAAATCCTGGGTACCAGGTTCAAGTCCAAATTTCTCATACACTGTCTTCATAGAGTCCTTATCGAGGTCGATACCTAACGAAACAGGACGAGTCAGTACTATTGTATCTAGCCATGCCGATGTGCTAACCTTGATGAGTTGCGGGGTCATCGTCCTTCCATCCTTGCAGGAATTCAAAGAATTTCTTGGCACGACGTTTCTCGAATAGACCCATCAAAGGACTCTTTACGGCTTCTATCTCGGTGCTCGGGACTTTGGAGATTTTACCATCCCGATAAACAAAGCTTCCTGCGATCTGCTTAAACTCTAGATAGCGCGTCACGTCAGTGTGTACGAGGATCTTGGTGAGTTCTCCAGAGGCGATGATGAACTTGGGTATCAGATCAACGGCGTAGTCGCGATCACGGCCGAGTGCTGCGGGTGGGGACTGATCTGGTCTGAACTTGCGATAGAGCTAGATGTCGATGTACGTGAGTGGCCGTGCGCAGCACTGAGAACGTTGACGCGTAACTTGCCTGCGTCAAGTTCAGGCTGGCACTATCGCCGCCGTAATAGTCATTTCTATCCATGTGAAGGACCTTCTTTCCCTCGACCGAGAGAAGGCCAGACAAGATACACTCTGTCAGACCCGTGCCGAGAACGATGACCTGCGTAGCAAATCAGTGAGATGAAGCATCCAGCTATCAGATCTTGGGGTTGAATCACATCGTACTCTTCATCCATGGCTGATCGTTAGCTCTCAATTAGACTGTTGGTGGTGGTTGTAGGATAGATGGTGCCAGAGGGAGTAAATTGGCGGTTAGCAAGTAACGACCACAAGTTTAACAACCACCAACATCTCCGCTACTTATAGCAGCCACGTGCCATCCGCAAGGTAACATCACAAATGCATGTTCGTGGTATTATGTACCCGCGACGCTACCGTACGACTCAGTAAGACATAAAGATAACAAAACACGGATAATAGTCGCGTGCAAAGGGCCCGCGCTACCATCGTATTCAACTTTCTTTTCTCATTATCATTCTCATGTTCCCGATCCTCGTCGAAGCCGAGTTCTTGTGTCAAGTTTTCCATCATCATCGCCGCGATAAACGCCCGCGCCGACCTTGATTACCACTGCTAGACCTAGCTGAATACTTCCTGGACAACCTCAAGATCGCTACGACGATCTGGTTAACCAGAGAACAAGCGTGTCACAATCATTAAGATCATACCAGCTTCGTTTCTACGATAAAATTCAGCCCAAGATCTCCCAGGTCGCCTAGTTCCGTGCTGCTCCATCATAAGTTGAATGCGGAAACAGGTAAAGAGTTGGCGACAATCACGTACAGTCTCAGTAAAGGCATGCCATCGCTCCTTGGGCGACATTTCATCCCAGTGATTCTTGGCGATAAACCTTGCGAGGACACGCCAATCTCCCTGTGTAAACGAAGAGCCAGGTTCACCCATACTGGCTTCGTCCTCTTCAGTATCGGCATCCTCAAAATCTGAAAATGTTCCTTCGGGACGAACCACGCCTCTCTGACCACGTGAAGTTTCATTTGCTGACGTTGCATCAGATTGAGCATCGTCTTGATCGTTTTTCATTTCCTCTTCCACCTCCACCTCCTCTTCCTCATTTTGCTGGTCTTCGTCATCCTCTGCATCGGTATCGGAACTACCGTGATACGTGGCAAAGATCTTGTCAGCAATATCATGACGCTGATGCCAATGTGAAGACCAGGAAGTCGCGCTATGATGAGGTACCTAGCTCGCTTCGTTAGGGAACGTTGACCGCAAAGACAAGTCAAAGTATTGTTCACCTTCTCGTGAAGCATCTCACAAAGTTCCTTCTTTGTCAGAGAAGAGTCTTGCTTCAATCGCCATACGAGGAACTTGAGGAAGTATTCACGGTCTTCCTTGGTATACTTGTTTCCGTTGGTACCAATTTGCACAGTTCTAGGAGGGGTTGGCGATCGGGAGGGGGGTTCCGGGAGGGGAATGTGAACTTGAGGCGGCATTAAGTTTGGGACGTCACTGGAGGGTAACGGCGCAGAGAGGCTATTGAACGTGGCTCGTGGGCGCTTAGGGGGGCGAATCAGTACCGACGTAGTGGTGGTCACGGACTGAGGAGTAGCACGTTTTCGCCGCGAGGCTTGTGAAGGGGCAGAAGAGTGTCCCTTCTTTTTAGGAGATTGGCGTGGAGGTGAGGGTGAAGAAGGGCGGGGATGAGATGTATGTCGCTTTCGCGCGACCTGGTGAGATGTGCCTTCCGCGCTGACGTGAGGAGGTGACTTGCTTGGCATAAACGGCTTCTTGACGGTTTTTGGTTGCTCAGCTAAACGGGACACAAGGAGGTCGATGCGATCATGGTGGTCCAGATAGTAGTCTTTCCAGAGATTTGCAGCATGGTTGTTGACCTGGTAGAGTGCCAGTGAAGGCGGACAAAAGACGGATGGAGACGTGACCTACCCCATGAAGACCCTCAAGAGCCTGTCTGTAAGTCTTACCTGACTGTCTACTTTCCTGAAGTGCTTGAGCGAGGACAGTATCGTCGTTTTGGGACGAACCGACAGGCGTGCTCAGGCGCAAAAAATCTTGCATGATCTGTTGGGGGATGATGGAAGAGAGGTCAAAGGGGTGTGAGGTGTGATTCTGATAATACTGGGGTGGATTCTGGTAGCCCTGGGCCTGCACCTGGGGCACCGAGGTAGATACAGATGGGAGCTGAAGTGGCTGCGACTGCTGCCAGGTTGTGCCGTGAAACTGCTGGGGCTGATTTTGAGGGAGCATCTGGGGCCAATGCTCGCGAGGCTGGGACTGCTGGTGCATGTGAAGCGCATTGACATGGCTATGAACTGGAAAATGATGGTCAGCTGGCAGACCGTTTGGACTCGCCGTCGGGTTCATCGTTGCCTCCTGCAAATTCAACTCGTCCCGACGATGGCAATGCATCATGTGATCAATGCACGTGATCTCGCGTACCTCTCGGATCTCGGAATGGACCGCTTCCCGACACACCATGTCATTTACCCGCATCGTGTCTCGTCGTCCATACGCGACTCTCTCAGGCTTGAGCCAAACAGCTCGTCCATGGGCAGAGAAGCTGTCTGCGGAGTGGAAAGGCACACATGCAACTGGTGGCAACACAAAGAACTACATCGGTGGTGAGTTTGTCGAGAGCAAGGCAACCGTCTGGCACGATGTCGTCGACCCGGTTGGTCTCCATTTCTTTATCATCTCATTTACGAACTTCTTACGCTCCTCAAGTCTACACAAACCTTACTGACTCGCGCCCCGGAGACCACCGCCACCGAGTTTGAACGGGCCGTCGATGCTGCTTCCCAAGCTTACAAGACTTGGAGCAGACAGAGCGTCCTTCACCGTCAGCGTTTTGCCATAGAGTCAGTTATCTCTGTTTCCGTTCCCTGTTTTCTCGCCCATTATCGTGGCCCCCAGGTTGCAAAACCAAATCCGTCAAAATGCAGGTGCCCTAGCTGCTAGTATCGTCTTGGAACAGGGGAAGACTTTGGCAGGTTGGTCCGTCTTTTTAGCTGATAGCAGCAATAATTAATTGGCACTCGTAAAGATGCTCATGGTGACGTCCTTCGAGGGCTTCAGGTGGTCGAAACTGCAATCGGAATCACTTCGACATTGCTTGGAGATAAAATAGAAGGTCTCACGGGCTTCCCGTTTAGTGTAAACGTGACTGATCCCCCGCAGTCAGCAAAGATATGGATACTGAGGTTCGCAAAGTACCTCTAGGTGTTTGTGCAAGGTCAGTACCGAGTTTCCTACTATGTATTCGTGCATTTATATATGCGTCGTAGTATTGCTCCATTCAACTTTCCTGCGTATGTAGTATTGTTTCTTTTGACTTCTAGCTGTTCATCTCCTTCAGCATGATTCCGTTATGGACAATCCCGATGGCTGCTGTCACAGGAAACACCCTTATCGTTAAGCCTTCAGAGCGTGACCCTGGTGCAGCCATGATCATCGCAGAACTCTGCGAACGTTCAGGTAACATAACAGAGCCACATCGACTATCAAGTGCGCACTAATATGTTGCATGGTAGGCTTGCCTGCTGGCGTTCTCAATGTGGTGCACGGAACCGTACCCACCGTTAACGCTATTTGCGATAATCCCGCAATAAAGGCGATAAGCTTTGTTGGTGGTGATCGTGCCGGTCGCCATATATATGAAAGGTGATTCAGATGGCCTGTTACCGCAGCGTCATAACTGATCTGCAGCTTAGAGGCACGAGGAACGGCAAGCGCGTCCAGGTAAGCTTCCTTCTTTACTAAAATGAAGTATACGAGCTGTCCTGTCCAGGCGAATATGGGTGCCAAAAATCATGCGGTATTGATGCCTGATGGTGAATACATACTCTTGGACGGTGGACTGTTGCTAACAACCTGTATAGCAAATAAGAACCTCGCGTTGAATTCAGTTATAGGGGCGGCTTTTGGCGGTAAGGCATTCTCTAGTCGTACATTCTAGAAAAGTAAATTTTGTCGATCAGCTGCTGGACAGAGATGCATGGCTATCTCTGTGGGTGAGTATTTTTGGAAGATCTAGGCAACCTGAATTTGAAGGGTCACACCTTAGCTGTCCTTGTTGGAACCGCGCAGTCCTGGCTTCCTGAGCTAATCGAACGTGCTAGAAAGCTTCAAGTTAACGGAGGATTCGAAAGTGGTACAGACCTGTATGTACGCTCTCCATGCTAGTTCAATTCGGCTTTCACTCCCAAATACTGCACAGTGGCCCTCTCATTTCTCCAGCGGCCAAAAATCGTGTGGAAAGGCTCATATCTTCTGCAGCAGAGGAAGGCGGACGTATTCATCTTGACGGGCGGGGAATCATGGTGTCAGACTACCCTAATGGCAGTTTCGTTGGCCCTACCATCATTGAAGCTACGACTACTATGCAATGTTACCGGTCAGTATTCGTCGTTCTCTTGCCTCAAGTTGTGACTTACATCTCTTTAAGTGAGGAAATTTTCGGCCCAGTGCTCATCGCCATCTCTGCGGATACATTGGATGACGCTCTAGATATCATCAATGCGAACCGCTATGGCAACGGTGCTGCTATTTTTACGCAATCCGGCGCAACAGCGCGCAAGTTTGAGACAGATGTGAACGTTGGTCAGATTGGGGTTAATGTGCCTATCCCGGTCCCTCTTCCTATGTTTGCTTGGAGTGGAAACAAAGGGAGCGCCTTGGGCGACATCGGGTTCTATGGCAAGAGGTAAGCTGCGTCCCGGCAGGCGACTATTACTTGTCAGGTAATTAATTCAAATGTGCGCAGTGGGATCAGCTTTTACACGCAAAACAAGGTGCGGTCTCCCGATTGAACGAGACCTCATGAAAGGCTAACACCTGGCATCAGACTACCACGAGCCTCTGGAGGGCTGAGGATGCCGTAGGCAGCCGCGCGTCGGTAAACATGCCTACCTTGAACTGATCTATTGTTATCCTCAACCGCGGAGCATTTCGGGCGTGGTTGTATTCTACGTTAGGCTGCAGGAACACGGATACGGACATCTGAGTATTGTCAGTTTTTGTTGACGACCTCGTTGAGAAAAGCCTTCGACAACTTTGTACAGTCTTCAAAGCATCTCCCAAATGCTGCCTGTGTGACATCGGACATGTCAGATCACAACTTGGACTGCAACAAAACCCTCACGATATCTCCGTAGTAAGGGTCGGGGATTGGCTTGTTATCTGTATATGATCCCCAAAGACGTACGGTTGCCGTTCCTTCTCTTGGTTTCTTTGCTTCCAAATGGCGAAGGTTTGATCCGTCTGCAGCAAGGATGTACTGGAATTTGGTGAAATCCGCCTCCTTCACCTGGCGCGCCGAGTGATTGATCGGTATGTTGTGCTGGAACCCAATCCTGAGTTCTGCAGCTATCCGTAGTTTCGAAATCCGCACCTTTTTACATGTCGCAATGGTCCTGCAGCGTCAAATGCTCCCTTAGAATCTTTGACATCGGTTGTTGAGAAGTGTATACCTGTAATCTGGATCCTCTCCAATGTGGTATGCACCGGTGCCTGCACTGTCGACTTCGATGTCGATCCCCCGCTTTGTAGCCTCGTGCCTGAGTACGGCTTCTCCCATGGGAGAGCGACAGATGTTACCCAAGCAGACGATAAGAACTGACAAAGTCATCAGTGTTGTTGTGTATGTGGGTGGTGGGTAATGCAAGCGAGGTACTAGGACATAGGTGCAGTAGCTTAGCGAGTCGATCCCGTGCACAGCCTAGCACAGTATCGATCGATCGTCTAAACATGCCTTCACCGCCGATCCAGGTGTTCCTCACCACAATTGCATCGCAGCCTGTCCTTCGAAAGCGTCAGGGTCAGTCACTTGCAACTCGATCGCTGCGCTTGTAATCGAGAGTCAATGTATCGCAAAACCTCTTCACAGAATACATCTTGCGCATCTTGCAAACCAAGAAGATCCCGTTCACGTCGTACGACCTCGCTTCGGACGAAGAGGCCAAACGCTTGTGGAAAAGAAAGGCTCCACTCAGTCCGTGATGTCGAGCACGATCATGTCGGTGACTGTTTTAGTTCTGACTTGGCGCAGGTAAACAGCAGTTGCCCGGCATACTCGTCGGGGGCAGGTACCCAGGTGTGCGTAAACCATGTTTGGACGCGCGCATCGACTGACGGGCCGAGATATCGTGCACAGGACTTTGACGCATTGTTGGCATTGCCTGTTTTTTTGCTGTGCCGTCCATCTTGCTGATCTCCACCCATCAGCGAAGAAGCCGTCGAATATGACGAGCTAGACAATTTTTTACGACTAAAGGAAAGCTGGAATGCGACGGCCGACGAAGACCGTCCCGCACCCGTCGCAAGGCCTGTTGGTGTCCCAGGAGCGGTCCCTGTGTCTCAGATGACTCCAGAGCATCACAAGCCCAAGTTCTTTCCTCAAGATCCCGACACCCCGTTGAAGCCGGTGAACAAACGGAATGATTTTGACATCAGCACAGAGCTCGAAGGCTTCGGATTGCAGGGAGTAAGAGTCACAGACGACGACTTGACACAGCTAGTCAAGGATCTTGGTCTTGATGACGATGAGGCGGCGGACATGGTGAAGAGTCTGGGGGGAGAGGCAAGCACAAGCAACTCCTCAAAGGAACCTTCAGCAGAAGGAACGAAAGAAATCGGACCCGGTAGAGTGAAAGTATGATAAGGGTAACGGATCTCCATGATTGTGTGCTTAGTGTAATATACAGGCAGAAAAAGCGGATTATACTATAGGAACATGTCGAAGGGAATATCGTTTGGTGTATTGGATCAAGGCTGTCAGAGTTTCCAAGACGGCATGTTAACAAGGAAGCCGCCATCAAGAGCAATCGTTGCGCCAGTGACATACACGCCAGCCCGACTCGCGAGGAACAAGGCGGTGCCCCCGATGTCCTCCGGAGCACCAAGTCGGCTGGTTGGAATTCGCGATATGAAAATGTCTCCCTCAGTTTTCAGCATTTCAGCGGTCACTGTTCAATCATTCACTTAGCCGAGATTATGTTGATTTATAAACCAGGCAACCTACGTCTGCTCCGGAAGGCTCCTGGAGATGAGATGATCAAATCGGCTAATGCAAGTAGACGGCAGAGAAAATCGACGCACCGCAGGCAATCGTATTGCTCAATATCCCTTCCCTGCCAAGTCCCCCAGCGAGGTGACGACTCAGGTGATGGAGTCCTGCTTTTGCAGCAGAGTATGCATAGGTGTCATGATCGAAAACACCTAGACCTTCAACACTACCGATCTGACCAAAGAGCGTGGTCTAAAGTCAAAAGAGGAATTGCAAGGGATGTTGTACGTGCATTGATGATTCGGGACGGGTCATTGAAGACATCCCCGGTTCGGCCAACTTGAGCAGCACCAGCACGGAGAAGCAGTAAGAGTTTCTGTGTTAAAGTAAAGACTCTTTGCAAATTTAACGTAAGAACTTTTGAAAAGCCTTCGTCCTGCGTTGAATGTTAGCTTTAGGTCAGGGTGGAGCTTGCGTACGGACGGACTGGATACTCATCCAAGGGCTGAGCCCGCACTGCCCCAGCGTTGTTGACGTGGACATGAAGCGCTTTTTCTCTCGTTTTCAGTTCTTGCACCAGACGTTCCACCTCTGAAAGTCTAGAAATATCGGCGGGGATAGATATACACGTGCCTAGACCGAGGACAGAGAGTTGCGCCGCAGACACGTCACAGTCCTTGGCAGAACGGGCGGAGATATAGACCTAAAACGACGGGGATGCACCCCATCTAGCTGTTTGGAGGAGAGCTCCCATACTCACGGTTGCACCATTTCCGACAAAAGCGGACGCAATCTGGGAAGACAATCGGTTGTGCACTTCTTCCAGGCGCGGTACCAAGTACTCACCCTCTTCCCAACCCCACGAGACCCGCCAGTGATAAGAACGACTTTTCCCGCGACAGCGAACAACGACTCAGCTCGCAAGGAACTCATATTGGACGGCAACTGAGGTTATAATGATAGTAGGAAGCAGGGTGTGGTCACAGTTTAAATCGCGGGCGCTATACAGGCTCAGTGGCCAGAAGGTGCCAACGAGAGCATGATGCATGATGCATGATGGCCAACCTATTGTTATGAGTTTCTTAGGATACAAGCTAAGTTTACCGATTCCCGACAACAATGGGGAAAAACCATGGTTGCTGATGGCGACAATACAGTAGCGTGATTACTGAGTTACCAATGAAAATTAACTCGTGTGCCTAATTTGATAAAACATGAATACGCAGTTATCGGGCTGAAGTTAGCACCTGCTCCAGTGGATGATCAGCTGAATGAATTCTAGTTTTCAGAATCCAGGACATCAGACATGCGTGACCGTCGCCGCTTGAGAGGAAAGCCATCCGGTGCAAGGGCTGGAGGAATATCCACGGTGATATCCTCGGATTTGACGGCCTGCAAATGTTGTGACTAGGAATCACAAAACGAGTATGGTTGGAACGAACGGTGCTTGTAACACGACTTTCACCAGCGACATTTCTACGTGAGCGCTTTCGGACACGAAGAGGTCTGTCTTCGTTTGTTTCGGATACACCGGGTGTTTGATCTATGGAAGCAGGCCATTGAACTGCAGGCAGCATACATGCGGCCAGGATGATAACAGAAAGAGAGAAGAAAGCGACGGAAGCGACAAGTGCAAAGGTGAGAGGGAATCGGGACAAAAGACCCCTGTTCGACAAAAATCAGCGATGACCTCTGATGTGAGGGGTAGAAGAGCATACCGAACACCATGGCGCCTGACAGCACCCCTCAGGGAAGCATTCCAAACACTCAACTCGCGACCCTCGCCGTTGCCTAGACTTTTCCAGCCATCCCTGCGACCAATGTCGATTCTTGCGTTCATCCTTGAAGTCCCGGGGACATAGGATGATAGTAAAGGAACATCCAAGTCAATGAGACGTGGGATAGGGGAGAACGAGAAAGTAGCTCGTTTTGGGGGGAGTGCAATGGCCTCGGGAATAGTGAGAAAAATGGAGAAGAATGGAGACGGAGGGAACACACCGGTCTGCTTACTGTGACGAGGGTCTTGTTGGAAGGGGTGGAGAGTGATAAGGTGGCCATGAAGTTGCCGAGTGCAAAGTTTGCTTCAGACGCAGGCAAGACTAGCTGAAGAGAGACGTCGTACGGCTGAGCGGTGGAGAGAAGAGGTAGCGATAACTCGGCGTGGGGCAAGGGACTGTCACTAGAGTCGGGTCAGCGGGCGCAGGATGTCGGAAAGGAGACTGACCCGTATTGGAGATAGATAGGGACTTGCCAGGCAACAGGTATGCTTTTCCATATGTACCAGCCAGAGAAGAGGGAGAAGAAGAGGATAAGTGGGATCAGGGACAGACAGACGAGCAAGGGTACGAGGCGGGAGGCAATCCTGAGGGAGGTAGGAGGAGGAAAGAGGTACGTGACACATCTGCGGAGGATGGAGACGGCGATGTAGAGAGGGTTGTAGGCTGATACAAAGGACGGTCTGACTGCTGCACCGTCGTCTGGTTCGAGCTTGGGGCGGACCATAGTGCTCGACACTGAGGGCGATAGTGAGGAAGGGGCCCTATCGGAGCTTGAAAGCAAGTATGTACATTAACCATCTCCTTGACAAACCACCCTCTGCGCACGACCTCGCCGAGTACATCAGCACACTGTCCGCCGGCACCAACCCCGTCCCCGACATCAAGTCCTACCCCGACATCGTCTACTTCAACTACCCGACACTCGGCGTCAGCTTCCAGTTCTCTCCTCGGAACGGGTACAAGCCAGTGACCGGCCTGAGACGCGAGCAACTCGAGGACGATGATCTGCAGTTGGAGGCAGTAGACGTTTACAATGTCCCTGGCGTAAACGGACCGGTTGGGTCTACGGAGCCTGCTTTTGCCACGTATCCATGCCTACCGATCGAGTTGCCGTTGGCAGGAGCAACCTCGGCCACGATCACGATTGCAAAAGACACGACGGGGAAGGAATTCGTTGGTTGGCTGGGCGAGCCAAGCAGAAAGGGTGGTGGAACAGGGCCTTCGAGCGGGTCAATCCACATCTGGTGCGAGTGGTCGCAGCAGGGGATCATGGTAGAGTTTGGGGGCAGTGATGCGAGAGGACCGCAAGCATGGGAGCGGGGGGGAGATGCTGTGTGGAGGGTGGTGACAGTATTTGCACCGAAGTCTGGAGTCAGTAGATGATGATGATACATTCTTGAGACCACTCGGCGAGCAATCTCATTGGCTAATGCCGATGAGCACCTAAGCTCGCCTGGCTTCAAAAATCGGTTTTTATGCGAAATATTGTCCCTCTCCGTCTCTCTCTCATGGCTGCACCACCCAATGTCACCAACAAAGCGATGAGCGGCGTGTTCGTCATGGTCGTCTTTCCTTCCGCATCCCTTGTCGTCGCCGCTCATCTCACCTTGAACAGAACAAGTCCCTCAGTGACGACTCCGATGACATTCTCCGCCTGCAGGGCGTGTCGTGGTTCAAGCGCCGTGCAATTTCCTTGTTCACTCTCACCCTTCACGTAAAGCACTACACGGACGATGCTGGTGTCGAGCACATCGACATCGGCCAGACACTCTCTGGAGGCATTCCCGGAACGAGTGAGAACCGTGCTCTAGATTGGCATGAGCATGACGACTACGACGATGTCTTT
>JBBPJN010000288.1:0-17344 GCA_038088755.1 Boletus aff. separans
CCCCCACTGCCCTCCGAGACCGTTCGCTTGACTTGAATGTATGCGTATGCGTGTGCCAGTCAGCATGTACAGTTCTCACCCAACTCGAAATACATCCTATCGACGGCACACGATAGCGCCATTCGTCTCTGGGACTATCACACGTCCCGGTGTTTGAAAACGTACGTGGGTCACCGAAACGAAAAGTACTGCATCGCGGCCTGCTTTAGCGTGACGGGCGGAAAATGGATCGTGTCCGGTAGCGAAGACAACAAGGTGTACATTTGGGATTTGCAGAGTCGTGAAATTGCACAAACATTGGAAGCGCATTCCGGTGCGTATTAATATAATTCAGGGAGGTTGTAATCATGAGCTCTCCCCAGGTGTCGTCGTCGCAGTAGCTGTATGACATCTCTATCTTTGCAAATGGTGGTCTGAACGACGTGCTCCGCAGACTCATCCCCATCAAAATGTAATTGCGTCTGGCTCAATAGAGCCAGACCTTGCCATTCGAATATGGTCAGATCGAGGACCGGCTACTTGAAATATCTCATTTGAATTTATCCATGTAATGCCCTGTATCAGTATTGCTGTAAACTTCCGTCCCGTGAAGTAAGTACAATGCGGAAATTTGTGCAGTAAAAGTACACAATATTTGCGTGAAGGAGACTTTGGGCGAGACCCCTCCTTTACACGGGCTTCGCGTCAACGAGATCTTGGTTTGATGTTAGGACAAGTCACCGTCAAGTACGCGCCAATGATGCTCACCTTTGGCAAACTCCTTGTCTGCATCTGTAAGTCCGGAATCATGCGCTTCCAGGAAAGCATCGACTTCATCCATGACTTGGTCGTCATCCTCTCCATGGACCATATCCAAGTCACTGTCGTCGTCGTCTCCCGCATCATCAATAGCAAACGGTGTCCTCTCCATAAACGCCGCGTTGACCGCCTTGACGTGCGAGATGGGAGAGAAGGTAGATGACAAGGCAGAACCAAGGCTGCCATCCTGCGCGGCAGTGGCGTCGATGGTCAGCGTCGACGAGGAACTCTGAGATGTCATCAGCGTTTCCGAGCTACTGGATACTGCGGTCGACTTGGACGAAGGTGAGACGAGCGGCTCGCGTGCCTTGGGTTCCTCTAGTTTCGTGTAACGCCCGATCGTGGGCCGGTAGATAACCTGGTGTTTGCCAATCGTCTTTCCGAGTTCGTCACTGAGTTTATGGAATATCTTCTTGTTATCCTCTGTCGCAATGTTGGACCAGAGGTCTTCCAAGAAGCCTCCGCCCGAGGCGGGCAGCTCCAGGTCTGAAACCGGCTCCAGCTTAAATGATGCTGACAAGTCAGTCTCGAAAAATGATTCCAGGATTTCATCAGCCAAGACGACCATCCGGAAACTATTCGCACTGCAGTCAGTAAAGGTCATTCAAAGTCTGAGGCACCATGCCATACGTTGCAAGATTGAGGTACGGCTGGTTTTGACCTATTTGCCGAGGCTCGGCTTTCCCAGTTTCACTATTCGTTTCTTGTGGCAGGAGGGTATCGCCGTATTCAAAGGCGTTCGTCATGAAGCGACTGACCGCCCCCAGGTAGGCATCGCCAATTTCATGACGGAATATGAACTACACGTACTCCGTTAGATAAATACATGACAACCCATGATACTCACCAAGAATGATTCGGATAGTGTCAGAACTTCGTCCTTTGTCAGATATCCATCTTTGTTCTTATCGTGCAAGTTAAAGAACCATTCTATGTTGTCCATCAGATCGTTAAACATCACGCCGTCTAACCCAGAAACCAGATCCTGATGCTAAGGTAAGCACGTAAAAACAATGCAGACTCAAGCCTAGAGCCCACCTGGAATGACAGAGACCCTTTACAAGCAGTATCCCAGAAATAGAAAAGCCTATCAATTAGTTCATGCTCTGCGACCTCGCGATCGATGCGTTGCTTGCTCGGAATAAGTGATGATATAAGAAGTACCAGGATAGAAAGCCCACACACCTGGAAGCCATTGAGCACGATTTTTTCGTCCCTCGCCCAGCTCAAGACCTCACTCAGGAACACCCTGAAAGTCTTCAACCCAATTCTTGTTTCGGGTCTTTCGTGGTTGCCATCAGTACTGACAAGCAGCGAGGGCGGCGGCGCCACGGTCGGTGGGGGCGGTTCTACACACATCGCTTTGTACAGCGCGTCATAGATCAAGCCCGCTTGCTCCTTTGTAAACCTTGCAAGTGTCTTGAGACTTCGGATAGCAGACCGCCTCGAGAACATCTCGATACTGTTGACGATCTCGTTGCGGTATTTACGCCGCTCAGAAAGAATCGTCTCGTCCGTGATCACCGCGAACTCGCGGAAGGATACAAGGAGAAGTTCTTGGAAGCGTGAGATGGCACGGGCCCTTGGGTCTGATGAATCTGGGTTTGCCGAGTCTCCGAGAGACGCGAAGTACTCTCTCATCAAGCTACAGAGGATTGGAGGTACTGCTTCCAAGGTATAGCGTGTCAAGCTTACTTCAAGAACCCTCCGTCATCCTGGATTTGCAACAGTTTCTCCCCATTGATCTTGAGGATCGCTATGGAGAGGAAGGAAAATAAGAGGGGATCTGGACAGGACGAGTGTACTGACCAAGTCTAAGGAGGGGTCAGCGACTGTTTCATCATTGGCGTCTGCAGAAAACGTACCCAACTTGAAACAACACTTTTGGGCCCATGCAGAAGAAACAGTCTACTATCCGGAAAGCGAATACCATCGGCATGCTGTTGATGTATCTTATCGAGAAAGGAGTGAGCTCACGAACGGAGACAAAACTATGTGAGAGGTTATACTGACAAACTGAGGAACCACGGCAAAGACGCAACAGACAGCTGCACGTCAACGGCCGAAAAGTGGTCGTGTATCATAGGTAGACACCGCACGACCAATGACTCAAAGACTCTTTGATCGAGGAGTGTTCCGTGCATGGTTGGACTGGCAGACCAATCAACTTCAGTTAGGGTGCATCTGGTTCCAAACACACCTATAATATCCGGGTAATAGACGATCACACAAAACTCCAAGGAGCCAGAAAGCCTGCTCCTCTGACATGTAACTGCAATTCCGCGATGAGGGAAGTGGGAAAAGATAGATCGTGTTACCTACATGAGAATCGCTGCAGCAAGGATATTCATTGCCTATAGGAATATGCATGACGCAAGAGGCACCTAAATAGTGTATAAACTTACTTGGCAGTACCCCACTTCGGGGTTCTTAAACGAATAAGCCTGCAAGACGCGACGAAGCGCATTAATTCCCTCCTCCGATTGGTACCCGGCATACTCGGGAAGACTACGGTGTAGGTCTTTCTCGATGTCCTCGAAGCTCATGTTGTGCTTGCCTTTGATATCCTGGACAAGCTTATCATACAAACCTGGATGCGTGTACCGGAGGTACAACGAGCCAGACAACGTTTCCCACATCTCACCACGGATTCGATTGGGTAACCCGACCTGCACAAGACGCGTGCATTGGGGATATCTCAATAGAGTTAGGTTTCGACCATGTGCTGTGCCAGATGTTATCATCCAATCGAACCCAAAGCAAAACACTTACTCCGTAGGTAAATGGTCCAAAGTTTGATTTTTGAGGCCTCACGCAATCTAGATGTGCTCAGGGGATGAATGACACGCGAATGGGAAAGCTTACTTCTTCGGATCACCCGGAAACCTGAACTTTAGGCCGAGACCCCCATGAAATTCAGCTTCTGGAGGTGGTGATCCTTCCTTGGTCTCTGCGATCAAACTGCCATCTTCGCGCTCGTTATCAGCCACGGATGACGTCGTGGATACGAGTCCCTCGGAATAACAAGTCTTTACGAATCCTTTCACGGCTTTCATCTGGCCACGTTGAAGTTCCGCTTTCAATGCTTCGCGCAAAAGCGCACAGAATGCATCCGCCGTTGGCCGCAAAGAAGTCAATTGGACGATCTATCAAGAAATGTCAGCATGTCGCGTGCATATTCACGACGACGCACGATCTTCATGCCATGCCAAGTCGATAAACTAAGTGCATAGACGCCAGCACGAGCATTGAGTCGCTCCACGCGTCGTATGGTCGACAGAGGCAGGGTGAACCTGACTGACTTGCGGTCTAGCGAGGCGAACCCCAAGTATGGCGGGATGAGATGCAGTTTTCCTGCCTGAACGCGCCATGTTGTGATTTGCTCCAGAAAGGGGGTGAATGTGAGCAAACTCACGTATGAATCCTCGACCCCATGTTCGCCAAAACTGAGAACTGCATTGATGTCCATCCTCTCGGCCACTGGGGTGCTGTTCTTGTCACCATCGTTGAGAGGCGATGCAGTGGGAACTTCAGGTATTGAGAAGAAGAGATAGAGTAGCTGTTCCCTCGAAGGCTCTTTGAAATTCCGCAGTTGGGTTGATATCGTGGACATGATGTCTACGTCTAAATGTGGCTTCGACCCGTGTGTTTTCTCTCCCAGAGAGTAAGTGGCGACAGTAGGCGTTGAGTCTTTGTGCGAACAACCAGTCAACCGTAAACCAGTCTCAATGGATTGCGATGTAGACCGGTAAACAATGAAGGAGTGAAGTTCAAGGGGTGAAGCGTCCGTTGAGGCACAACTGATCCTTTGCAGTGCCTTTCCAAACAAGGCAACCAGTCCTAGCCTACTTTACTACTAGCGCCTTCAGTGCAAATCAACATTGTCCAGGGCATTGTACTACACTTAGCGCGCGTCGAAGAGCAATAATAGGTTACCAAAATCGATTGCTCTCTGGCGGTAGACCGTCCATGGTGCGGAGCATGACTACGTTCGAAGAAAGGCTAGACCACTGTCGCGAATTCCTAGTCAACTCCGAGTCCCAGACGCAACGAATCAAAGGTCAGCTCACCCCGTTCCCTACAAAAACTTGCGCCCTCTGCGCCACCAACATATCGACCGCTTGCGCAACGAATTTCTGCTCCCAGGTCAAGCTTAGATCCCGATTGCTTGCTATATGTCTCCACCCCCCGAGGTCGCGCAGGGCGTTTTTGAGGTCCGCAAGCCATGGATCAGCACCATTCGTCATGATATAGATATGATCAAGGGGTTCCGGCGATTCCTTCCGTACTGTCTCAACCTTCTGGACGATCTGCTCCATGCCGGGATAGCAGTGGTCCATGTAGGCTTTGTGATTCTCTGGCGAGAGCCGAGGATCAGAGTGCACCTGATCATACTTGTCAGGCAACTCAGGAAAGGAATTGAACGCGTTCCAGTCTGCGTTCCACTTGGCAAGAAACCTGCAGTGGCCAGTGAAGTCACCTCTTCGCACGTGGATTACCAGCAACCCAGTCATAGTCTGCTCAACTCCGGAATCCCGACTTTCTGGCAAGTCCAGGTTAGGTGGGAAGATAACCGCGCGATTTGCTTCGAAAGCATCGTGAATCAAGGGTGACCATCCCCAGTGAGTCAAGACAGGTAAACTGGACATGTATGGCCAGATGCTCAGAAGACGATCTTTCTGAGCGAACACTCTGCAAGACATGGTCACTTCCCTGTTGATACATATTGCCAGGAACTCACTGGACGTTGAATATTTGTTTATCCACGGATGTCTCCTTAAACTGCAGGCAAGGATCCTCAATTGACGCAATCTTCTCCACCCATTTTTCGATGACAAATTTGACAGTGTCTGAATTGCTCCAGCCGCCAACATCAGATAATTGCAAGATGGTCGGGTTTGGACAAACTTTATGGAAAAAATCTATGTGTACGGCCCGAGGAGTGTTGTCGCCTGGGGGAAGCGACCCACCCGCCAGCGGTCCTTACGTAATCAAAACACTCAGTGCCTATGTTGCCAAGATGGAAGTATGCCTTTACCATCGATAAGCGCATTCAAAGGGATGCGAGATGGAATGAGTTTCCCATTATAATGTGAGTATGGTCTGCCATCAACAGCCCAAGTATAGTCATCAAAGACAAAACTATGTCTCGTGTCAGGAGCGGAATCGGTCAATCTGAGGGTACTGACGAGCGATTGGTTGCGTATGCGAGAACATAGTTTAGGATGTAATCTTGCATTATATTTCCCCATCCCACCTCTGTGTAATGACAATCAGAAGGTTTGCGGGGATGCGTGTTATTTGGCATACGAGAGGGATGATTTGGCGACCATAGGTATTTGACGTCTGAATGTTCGTATGTTTCGTACTGGGGCAGCTCCAGTAGTCGTTCATGGTATTGTGGGTATAATGGAGGATAGCGACCATATACAAGTAAGCTACAGACGAGGCTGCGATTGAAGGGAAAGGCCACGAGAATAAAGATCGCTGTTACGCAGAGGATTGCGACTCGCAACCAGCGTTGACCGTAAGAAAAGCCGAAGTTTGACATTGGGGCAGGAAAAGAGGGAATAGGAACTCGGATAAGGGGTTTTCTTTAAGAATCTGCGGAGAGAGCCGTCGTCCCAGTCTGGTCCAGTACGGGGGGAAACGGGATCTTGATATCAAGTTGGAGCACCCTGCATCTGATAGTAGCACCAGTCGAGAAAGATGTATTTACACTGCGGTTGGACTGTTCGCAACACAGCATGGGAGACAGTGGTGTAATGATGCAAAATACATCATCGATGGCAACCCAATAGCTGGCATAGTGTCGATTTTCATATCTCTAGCCAGCTGGCGAGAAATTTATTTTCGCCAGACCGTCTTTGTCGGATGTAATTTTGGACGCGCCAAGATCAAGATGTAACTGCGCCGCAGCTTTCTAGAAATTTAGCGGCACGCAGTCCGAGTCGACTCCATGCAGATGGCAGAGTGACTATGAAAGATTTCTGGTTAGACAGTAAACTTCAGACTCACGAACTTGGATATTGAATGTTGGAACTTGCGGAGGCGATAGTGTTGTGGTCCAGACAAGGAAGCTCGACGAGCGTTGCTACAGCATTTGCCGGTTGTAGGTACATCCGCCAATGTTTGGCGTGCGATTTCAGTGGAGTTTCGGCTGGAGCAGGTCAGCCACGTGGTCAAATTAATTGTAGCACACTCCCAGCATCAGTGCCCAGCGGGATTGCAATGCTGCTGTACTAGAGCGTTTTCTTTATTCCTCTTGTCGCCATGCACTCGCGCCAATATTTATTTTTGGCGACCGGTTTTAATTCATATCCTACTTAGTACACCAGATGACCCTTACTTGCTTGGATTCTCTGCAGGAATCTCGTGCGACGTAGTGCGCGACATGTAGTTTTCGTCGATCATAGACACGCAAACAGTCACTTGACGAAGTTGAGTAATTGCAACAGGTTACAGGAACGCTTGTGCTGAAGGTGGCGGACGCCGGATGGTGTAAAGCTGGACGTTGTGGAACTATAATAAGACCGAGCGTGACCTGCAAGGTATCGGGTATCGTTCTAGAGTATAGCATTTGGGCCTGTGAGACTAATATCGTAAAGTCGAGCAAGTAATCCAAGTGACCCGACCACCTACTAACAGATATCCAAGCAATCCAACTATTACTGATACGCTCTACATATTCCCAAATATGCTACAGTAGTCGCATCGTCGAGTCATAGGTTGCAAAATCCGTCGGTTCATCTCAACGCTTATCCCAATCAGCTTCACCAAAATCTGTTTGTGTTGGGTTCGAAGCCTCGGGCCATACGTATCATGACCATATTTGATGTCAAACTGGACCACTTACCATCGCCAATTCAGTGCAAGAGTAACGGTACGAACACAGAGACTTACTCCATTCCCTATGAATACTTGAGCCCGCTGTGCGACATACATGTCCACAGCTTGTGCAACAAACTTTTGTTCCCAGGTCAATTTCAGGTCCCTGCTGCTACCAACGTGGTCCCAATCCATGTCTTGTGCAAGCGCGGATTTGAGTTCTTGGACCCATGTTGTAGGGCCGTTCGTCATGATGTACAAATACCGAAGAGGATCTGCGGCTTCTTTCCGGACTCGGCTAACCTTTTCGACTATTTGTTCGATTGATGGATAGCATCGTCGAGTGTAGAGCTCCACATTCTGCTCCGATGTTTTGCCCCCACCACCATCAGCTGGTGGATCAAACTTGTCATGAAATTCGGGGAATGAATTGAACGCGTGCCAATCCGCACCCCAGTTGGCGAGATGTACACAGTGATCTTTAAAGTCCCCTCGGCGGACGTGGATCGCAAGAAGCCCAGGGATAGCAAGAGACGTGTCTTCCGCTCGAAAATCGAATATTCCCCTCAAAAATGATATCCTCATCGGTTCGTAAAGATGGCGGTTTCTCCGGAAAGCATCTTCGACGAGTGACGACCATCTCCACTGCCTAGGGACCGGCGATCTCGACAAGTAGGGCCAAATGCTCCACATCCGCCTCTTGTTACCAAATATCCTATATATGTATATTCAGGGGGCATGCGGACATCAAAAGGCGGTGATGAATTTGGATCATCCAGAGTGCGCACCAAAATTCAAAAATGGGATGGCTATCCGGGTCAAACATGAGGCATGGGTCGTCGATTGAATAAATTTCTTCTACCCATTTCTCGAATAGGTAGGAAGCTGGAATATCGTCATTGAATCGCATGTCCTCGGTGATGATATCTGACGTTTGCAAGACAGTTGGATTCGGACAAACTTTATGGAAGAACTCTCTGGAGACCGAGAGTGGTGTTTGATCACCAGCAGGCCATGGATCACCGACCATCGGACCTGTTGGGAGCAATGAACTTGGGAGGTGGAACTGGGAACATGCTTACCGCCTAGGAGGGCAGAAAGAGGAATGCGCGAAGGGATTTGCTTTCCATAATATTCTGAGTAGAGCGAGCCATTTGGGTTCCAAACGTAGTCATTGAACACGAAGCTTTGTATCACATGACAACAAAATTAGATGGTCACAAAGTAACGGAAGGATGAAAGACGAAACAGCGCGGGGCACTCACGACCGATTGGTGGTATGGGCAAGCAAAGCCATCATGACATAGTCTTGCATGACGTTTCCCCAGCCCGAACCTAGAGAAGGACAAGTGATTAGGGCATTCATTTACTGTGACAACACCCTTGGACTTCTTACTGTGGAAATGGTTCGCAGCAAGGAGGTACTTCACAGACTTGCGTTCGTACTCTTTGTAGTGCGGTAAGGAGTTTTCTTTCGCTCTTACTTTCTCATAGAGTGGAGGAAGTGAAGATGTCGGAAAAATGTCGTGCCAGCGTATGTAGAGAAGCAGTCCAACGGAAGCCAACAACAACTTGAAGAATCTCAGTAGTCTGAATCCTCGTCTAGTCAACCGGTAGGAGGCCATTGGGAGAAGGGGATTGGAAAGGCGTTAGCGGAAGGCTCCGAGGTTGCTTGTGCTTCCTTTGCGGGAAGGCGGGGCCGGCATGTTTCCGAGTTCAACATGATGAATGCCGACAGCAAAGATAATTGGTCACGCGAGTGATAAGACAGAGGAGATATCCTACAAGGGAGGCTGTTGGCTGGATACCCAAGGATATGTCGAAGGGGTCAAGGAGTGTCATCGTTTGGATCTCCTCATGGCAAAAGTGCGGAGTCTGACTAACATGAAACGGTAGATGTGTGGATGACACGGGGCAAGGCAATATTCTTGCCTGAGTATCCCCGCAGTTATATCATCATCATATGGAGCGAGAATGGACCTGTTCTCACGCCGCAAGGAGGATAAAGCGAGCTCAACACTCCGCGAATGTTTTCCGGCATGTTTCGCGGGGGCAATCTCAAAGCGGAAGCGAGTCCGTACTGCCAGGCATCACATGGTTACTGCTACGTATCCATCTCTACGAACTCTTTTCCAACTGCGCTGGCAACACAAAACAAGACAGAGTTGGGCCTAGTACGGGTAAGGTACGGTGTGCACGTGATACTCTGTTCTATAAGTAACTGACTGTTTAGACTCGGGCAAAGATAAAAGAGGTGCGCCAGAAAACCACTGCTTCCCGAGTGGCTAACGAACAGCCCTTACGTTAGGACACTGATGGAAAAGCTTGCAGGTTTGCTCTCGTGGACGAAGGCCTGAATTAAGGGTCCTGCGAAAAAGTTGTTACCCGAGGACTGGTCAGGACCATTTTTTTGTTTCACAGAGGCTGACGTGCATATGGAGTGCCCTTTCGCCAGGACATGTGCCATAAAAAACCTTCCCCATGTGCCCATCCTATATAAGCTTGGCTAGCCGCCTCATCCTCCCCCCCCACACCCTTGTCGTGCAGACGCACCGAGATGATAGTAACTATCGTGCTGGCAGCGCTGCTCTCCATCTCTTTTTCAGACGCGGCGACTCCAAATGCCATGCCGCGCAGGAGACTTGGTATCCCCCAGATTCCTATCCCAGAACGCACAGTCACGAGCCCAAACGGGACAGTGCTACCCTCACTCACGACCGTATATTACTTTGATCAACTGATCGACCATAACAACCCCAGTCTTGGCACTTTCCAGCAACGATACTGGATGAACTGGGAATTTTACGTAGCTGGTATGTTCCTCTTTTCTCTCCATGTTCAAAGTTATGAACCAAAATATTTTCAGGCGGTCCTATCGTACTCAACTCTGCAGGGGAGAACAACGCTGAGGGTATGCTTCTCAACGTTCTACTCTACATGTCCTGACACCTTTCGCAGGCTTTCAGGCTTACCTCACCAATAGCACCATCAACGGCATGATCGCCCAGCAAGAGCGAGGAGCCACCGTCCTCATCGAGCACCGCTTCTTCGGGTACTCCAATCCTTATAGCAACCTTACTTCGCAGAGTCTCGAGCTCCTCACAATCCAACAAGCTATCGACGACCTAGTCTACTTTGCGCAGAATGTTGTCCTCCCCATGCCTGGGGGTGAAAACGTCAAACCAGACACTACCCCATGGGTCTTGATTGGCGGAAGTTATTCTGGTGAGTAGTAGCATGTAGATCTGTCATCGAGAGAGCATTGAAGTGGAGCGCCCATAGGTGCTCTGACGAGTTGGACGATGGTCAAGTAAGTCTATTCCACAAGGTATTCAAAGATACGTTGATTAATCGATGCACGACGGACAGTAAGCCGGGCATCTTCCGAGCGGGTTATGCATCATCGGCTGTGGTAGAAGCGATAACGTGCGTGTTCACTTCCTGTGCTGCCTTGTTGCACGTCTGACCCCGTCTTATCTGATAAGCGACTATTATGGTTTCTTTACCCCTATCCGTGAATACATGCCTCAGAACTGTTCTTCGGACGTTCAAGCTGTCATTGCATACCTCGACAAGATCTATACTGAGCATGATACGGCTGCTATACAGAATCTGAAGGATGCTTTCGGACTCGGCGGTCTTTCACACATCGATGACTTTGCCGCTGCCCGTGAGTTCCGCCACTTTCCTTGAGACCAAGTGAATAGTGACGAGACGTGGGTTGAGTGCAAAGCAACCTGTTTGATTGGCAGTCTTTGCAGCCCTTCGTCGACCCTGGTGCCATCTTTTTCGAGTTTTGCGATGCACTCGAAGTCAAGGACGGTGTCAGTGCACCCGCGACCGGCTGGGGTCTCAAGAATGCCATTCATACATGGGGATCGTTCTGGAACAACTCCTACTATGCACATGGCAAGTCCAGTCGATCGACGAAAAAAATAACACCATCTGACCTGTTTGCGTGTGCTCGTTGATGTAGTGTGCGGTACGACCGACGCAGAGTAAGCTACCCGATTCAGACAGGGCTACACTCAGAGCCGTTGATTGGATGCTATTTTGGGCAGGACGTGTCTGGGGTCGTACGATACCAGTCAAGCGCTTTGGACCAACGTCACCGTGAACAACGCCAATCGCTCGTGGTTCTGGATGGTCTGCAACCAGCTCGGGTACTACCAAGTCGGCCCCCCTCGCGGCCAACCCGCCATCGTGAGTCGGATCCTGCAACCCATCTACGACGAGGTGCGTGCCCGAATTGGAAACGTCGTACAACGCTTGATGCCGGACGCTCGACCCTTGAAATGAACCGCACCTAGAGACTATGCGTCAACATGTTCCCGCAAAAGTTTTCGTCGCCGCCTTTACCGTCCGCGGCCGAGGTGGATAAGACGTACGCAGGCTGGAACGTCAACGTGGATAGACTCTTTTTTGCCAACGGTCTTCGTGCGTGTTATTTTCTTGTTCCCCTCGATGTGTTGGTTAAATAAATGCGATGCGTGCGATAGGTGATCCTTGGCGCGAGGCGACCGTGTCCGCGGACGGCCTGTGCAAGACGAGCACGACGACCCAACCCATCTATGAAAGCGACGGGTTCCACGCTTCGGACATGATCAGGAAAAATGGGATCGTCGACGAGACGATCCATGCCGTTCAGATGGCTGCGCTCGAGTACATGAAGATGTGGCTGGCATGATATTTTGCTTCATTTCATTTTTCTTGCTTGTTTGGGCACATGAACGGGCACGAAGAGGATCATGTGCATGTGATCGTACACGTAGAGTTACATCGTATTCTCAATGTTAGTATCTTCCTTGGCGCAAGCTACGAATGTCGTGCTGCACCGTCTCCCCAGCAACATTTACCATCCAAGAAAACCCGAGAACCCCCCCATTTCTGCTGACTCTTGTGATCCACCCGCATTGCGTACCGCCTCGACCAACCGTTTGTACATCGCGCAAGAGCTCGCACACCTCCGACAGGTGAATGACGATCCTGCTCTGTGCACTCCTTGGACTGCCGATACGATATTTTATCTTTCCTTCACCAGAACCTGACAGTAGCTTGCAGGAATTGCGGTAACTATCGCCAACCCTCTTGCAGAATACACAATAGCTGCTATCCACCCACAACACGTCAATGATTTGCAAGATGCTACCTTCCCCTTTTGCAATACGTCCTGCAATATGGTGCCCGGGCCTAGATGCTCTTGCAACATCTAACGTGCATACCATACCATCCGTCTTGCAACACGACACTCTCGGCCCGGTCCCTCTTGCAAGCTCCAGCATGCCCACAACACTATATCCATCTCGCAACTTGAAATCCAACCTGCCCGAGATATTTTCCACCTTCATTAGCAAACCAACCCTCCTTTGGCCAGTGCTGGCCAGCTTCTCCAGACCCCTCCAACAAGGTACCCAATTGTCTGGGCTTGCATGGAGTGTCCCAGGATGTCCCAGTCCCTGGGACTCTGGGAAAGACTGGTTGAATTTGCTTGCAATTACAATTATGTAGCTTACTACAGACTTGAACAGTCTCACAGTATGTCCATCAGCAAAATATCAACTTTTTGTGGTCATCTTGTGGAGTCTGTGACAGACACCACAGGGACATGGATGGAAAAGACTGGGTACTTTTTCCAGCTATGTCATTACTATATGAAGTAGCTACAGCTGCAAAGAAGGAATCAAAAAGTAGGTTATTGACAGCCTATGCAGTGCAAGTCAACCACATATAAGCACTCACAGACACACACAGATAATTGCAGTAGCCACAGGTATCATTGATATGTATCAAATATAATGTAATACCACACTCAAGAACAGGACTCTAGACTGGCTTAAAATGACTCTAAATTGGCAAAAAACAATTCATATGGCACAAAACATCACCTGCTAACCCTACCCAGTCATTTCACATCACCCAGGCACTTGGAACAAGCAGGGATGACTTGCATATGGCATTAGTACTCCTTGGGTTCTGCAGGAACAAATCTAGTAGCTACAAATAAAAAACAGAACCTTTATCCATCATCTCCTCATCTCCATCCAACTCCCCACACTTGTCTTCTTCATCATCCTGCTTGACATCTGATGATGGTAAGATTCTGCCTTGAAATTCAGTCATATCTTTCACATTGGACTTGCCCTTGATGCTCCCTTGAGTGGTGGCATGATCCTTTCCAGTGGCACAATATGCATGTGCAGTATTGAATGTTTCCTTCAGTTTGGCCCTGTCAAACCTCTTAACAGACCTAGTATAGTGTGTAGATGTTTCACCCCAATTCTGGTTGGAAAACTCAGTTCAGAAGTCTTTTTTGTACCTTCTTCTTGACTATTCTTGAACATGGTCAGAGCACACTCAGCCTAATAATGCTGAATTGGCATGGGAGTTAGATCATGGTATCCTTATAATACCTAGTGTTTTAAAATCTGGTTTTAAAACTGCCAAAAAACCATAACCAAACCTAACTGGACTGATCATAACTGGTTACAAATGGTCTGGTTTTTTTAAAGTCAAAAAGAATCCAGTTAAGGTTATGTACTTTGGTAAAAATTCCATAACTGGTCCATAACTGGTTCAAACCAGTTTTTATTCATGACTGAATTATGCCCCCATGAACTCCCCCATTTGTGATTGGCTTGGTTTCAAGCTTCAAATGTGTACTATCTTTGGCTCCACCACTACTAAGCATAACTCCCATGAGAATGATTGCACTTTTATGGTTTTGTGCAAAACTGGTTATAACTGGTCCCATAACTGCTTTAAAACCAATTGTAACCAGTTTTGGAAGGTCTGGTCTGGTTATGGCCACTTTGGGGTATTTTTATAACTGGTTATGGCAAAATAGGCCCCATAGCTGAACTGGACCAGACTTTCAAACACTAATGATACCAATATGTACTTACAGCTGTCATGGCTAGGATTAATGCACCTCAGGGCTCTATATTATCTCCAAAGTCATAGTTAGCATCTTTGACCAAACTAGTGTTTCTAATATGTGTAGTCAAAGCCTACAGTATTAGTGGACCTTGAAACAACTTCAAGATTTGGAGTGAGGAGAATTAGTATTACATACAACTGATATATGCAACTTGAAGACCATTTACTGTATTGCAAAACTGCCCTTATTGAACTTCTTCACATTATCATATAGGAAGATAAGGGCAGAGAACAGTATGTCTTGAACATAAGCAGTGTATTCTTGAAGTAACTGATATTTTTTGTCTGAAGTCCAAAGCTTTTTGAGAGCTTCAATGGCAGTGCTTTCAATATGGTTTTAATATTATCTGTTCTCCAGTTAGGCTATAAGTACCATGTGACAAATATAGCAGAAACATACCAGGTAGTAAAAAGGGTTATTATTCTTACTAAACTCATGCTTCCACTCTGGTATTCCTACCATGATTGTATTCCATATTGCTTGCATGGGTTCTACCATACTGTTAGGACCTCAGAAGAGGGAGCTATATACTCCGCTGATCCTAGCCCAAGCTTTCCACTGGATTCTAATGTTTTGCAGCATACACCAAGCACTGGCCGGACTACACAAGGTAGAAGGGATTGAGTCTTATCCTTAACTCTTGCCAATAGGCCGTGTAGAGCAAGTGAAATCGACTGAGGACTTCAGCCAATTACACCAGCCTTTTATATTGCAAAGGTCTGCACACAGACCAAGGTATAGTAAGATAAGAAGTACATATTAGGACTGACAGCATGAGAGTATAATAGACGGTGATCAAAAAGAAAAGAAGTTCAAGATGGAAATGAACGTGGGATAAAGAAGGGCATGGAGATTACTGTGGGAAATAGATAAGGGAAATAAAGTGGGCCTGTGTCCAAGGTCTAGCCTCATCACGTGTTGTTCCCACAGTCATGTGTAAATCACGTGATGGTTGAAAGTTGAAGTTGAAGTTTGAAAAGAAAGTAAGGTAATGAAAGTGTATGCTTTAGTGGTATGATTCGTAACACTACCCCCCCTCTAAGACTTGTATTCCAGATGAGTCACCTTAAAGCATGGGTGTATGTTGTCACCGCATGCTGTAAACAGAGAATGAAAATCGTCCGAGGAGATACCCCTTAATTTACGAGGGGCAGAAGGGTTGGATGCGTGAAAGGAAGAGATAGCATCCTGCGTGTTGGTGAGATGCGCCGCAGGTTTCCAAGTTTGGTCTGTTTTGTCCCATCCTTTCCAATGGACAAGGTACTCGAGACTCTTTCCTTTCATATGAGATGTGACAATGTAATCTACCTCGTACTCTTCGTACCCTTCTTCGTTGACCAAAATTGCATCAGGGTGGAGCACTGGTTGGTTACATAATGGCTCCTTATATGGTTTAACCCATGATATATTTACCGTCAGATGAATATTGACAGTTTTGGGAAGACGGAGAGTGACGGCGTTAGGGAGGACCTTTGAGATTTCGTAAGGTCCGATCCATTTCTGTGTGAGTTTCTTTGCCATATAGGGTAATTTGAGGTTTTTGGTAGAAAGCCAGACCCGATCTCCTACAGAGTATTCCAAAGCCTCTGACCTTCTTTTGTTGGCCAATTTCTTCATTTTTTCTCTAGTTTTTTCTAATGCCTGCGCTACATCTGAATGGGCTTTTGCACAGTTCTGTCCAAATTCTCCTGCCAAGGTCTTGGCGTTTCCTTTGAAGCCAAGGCGAGGTTCGTAATTATGGGTAACGGCGAAAGGAGTAGAGCTGGTAGCCAACAACAGGGAGTTGTTATGGTAGAACTGCGCTATTTTGATCCATTCGGTCCAGGATTCCTGCTTCTTTATTACATAAGTGCGCAGGTATTTTTCTAATTCCTGGTTCACCCATTCGGTTTGTCTGTCTGTTTGTGGGTGATAGGCTGTTAAGATCTTCTGAGTGATACCCAAAAGAGCACAAAGCTTGGCAGTGAATTCTGATGCGAATTGGGGGCCGTGATTGGAAATGAGGGAGGAGGGAAGGCCATGTAGGCACCATACATAATCTCTAAATAAATGTGCTAAGTCCTTTGAAGAACAAGTTTTGAAACAGGAAATGAAAATGGCTTCTTTAGAGAAGCGGTCTACTATTACACAGATAGAGTTGAATGAATTAGAAACTGGAAGTCCAGTGATGAAGTCTACAGATAAATCTTCCCAAGGCCTTTTGTCACGGACTCCACTAAAGCGTACTCTTTTTACTTCCTCTACATTCATTTCGAGCTTCACTTCAACTTCAACTTTTGCTCGTCACGTGACTTGCACATGACTGTGGGAATGACATGTGATCAAGGTCTAGACCCTAGCACGTGCCCACTTTATTTCCCTTATCTATTCTCATGGTAATCTCCATGCACTTCTTTATCCCACGTTCATTTCCGCTCCTTCTCTTCTCTTCTTTCTGATTGCCATCTACATTACTCTCATGCTGTCACCCTAATATGTACACATGTTCCTTCCTTATCTTACTGTACCTTGGTCTGTGTGCAGACGACCATAATACAGTGGCTTAAAAAAGAGTCCCAATGTTTGGCTATTTTGCAAAGAGTTGATATTTGCAAGAGACTCAAAAGGCGTTAGCTCTAACCCTTGCAGGGTCATCAATAGCCCTAACCCTTGCTCTGAATCTGAGCCCTTGGTCATGTGATTTGGTTGCCATGGCACTGAGATATAACCATATTAAAATGACATGTCATTGGGACACTTATTTGACCCTGATGTTGTCAGTCATTATTTAGTAAATAACAT
>JBBPJN010000289.1:0-17284 GCA_038088755.1 Boletus aff. separans
CTAGACCTGATCGTTTGTGATTAACGGAGGAAAGGAGAAATGGATTTCGCAAATACAAATGGAGATACTGAGGCATTCATCCGAGTTCTATGTCCCTTCTCAGTCCAATCACGCACACTCTGACCGATCATACTAGTGAGCCAGCAAGCTACTCTGAACTGGAAATATGCAGATCATCATAGCAAAGTTGAGGCAAGCCCCCGGCCCCACCATCCCATCCAGTGAGAGTTGAACAGCGATTTAGTGAGGATGTGCGTACGTTGGGGAACCCGATTGTGACCACCAGCTTTGGGGCAGCAATTTTAGCCAGTTCCAAGGGATTCAACTTTCTTGTAAGTAACTGCGCTGGAAGCAATGCTCTGACGGTCAGACGTACTCACTATCTTACACATTTTCCTCGTTGATATGGTCCCGGCACACACGCCTATTTCGCCGATAATGCAGGCTCTGAAAAATTTATTCTTTCAAATTTTCATTTTGAAACCTGATCCCAAACGTGAGCATTGTCAGTAACATGGAAGACCGCCTCACGCACGCGCAATTGGTAGGCACAAGCGGATGAATGCGTATCGCAGACAGCCATCCAAAACGGCAGACGAATGGGAATTTTTCGTCGTATGTACGGTTTTCGGTGAGTTGACACGGTTCTTTGAATCCACTCTAGCACTGTGAACTTTCTGTGCTTTCGATTAACACCAACCAATCTTCCGATCGATGCACATGTGAATTCTCACTCATGCAACTGACGTCGTTAATGATGCTCTTTTCCCTCGTCTTGATGAATTTCTGAGATGACTCTTGCTTCTACTGGACCCTGAGTCCCCTACCAGATGCGGACGGTGTGATGCTTCTTCTTTTCCTCTGAATCGCCCTCCCCACAGCCATTTTGCGCATGCATCCAGCAAAACAGGGCTCCCTGCCTTCACATCAATCACGGATCCTTTTGCGGCTGAGCTTGCACAACCTCCGATCAGCTGCCGTGAGCACCCAATCTGTATTGGGCGTAGTCAACACCGCGCGATCCGATCCTGCCAACAAACAGGTCAGTAGATCTTCGGTCTGATTTGGAATCGCGCAGCGCTTACCACACACCACCACGGCGGGCTATCCCACATTCTTATACGCAAGATTTCACTCACGCTCTGAACCATCGACAGCCCGTTTTTTTCAGGGGTGATGTGACATGAATAAATTGACGATCCGCACCTCCACTTCAAGGCACAGGCACCGGAAAAAAGTCCGCGAACAATTGTTCGTGTGCGAAGCCACGGTATGTACTTACCACACATATCAATCTACAGATAAGAAGGGCAACACTATCACATCACGATATGGTATCACATTACATGTGATGTGCAGTGCATATGACTCTATCGAGTAACCGACTCTGCCGCTCTCGTTTGCGCACACGGTTTTCGTCGATGCCGTCTTCGAAAATAGGAAGAATCGGATGTGGTGAAGATGTACGGTTCGGAGCAGACTGCATCATATTTCAGTTTACTGAATTACATGTGTATGTATTTGTAGGCAGTTTTTGGGCAGGAATAGACCTTTGCAAATCGCGGAAGGAGGCGAGACAAAACTAAATTGATGTATCTGTCATTTAGCTGCGAAGTAGCCCAAACCAAATGAGTGGTAGGCTAAGCATTTTCCAGCTGACTGTTCCTTAGCTCAAAATCCAGCGGCTCTCTAGCCGAGCGTTGATGGGGTGTCCAGCCCAGGGAGAATGGATACGCACCCGACTCAGAAACAGAGCATTCGGACAACCCGGCTAGTACCTGTGGATGCTGGAATCGGTTTTCATGAGGGTATCTAAGATCGCGTATACGTAGTTTCACTTAGCTTGTCGTCTTTTCGAGTGAGGTTCGAGGCCGCCATCATTTCGTCAATGCATACCGCCGCGCCGACGCACGGTCATCATCCCCGAGCCAATCCAGCGGGTCATCGAACACTTTGAGACCTCTGTTATCGGACCTTAGTGACCACAATAACGAGAACAAGTCACGTGTACGAATGAAGATTACGGTCACTGTCGAGGACAGCTGTACGAAGCACTGCGAGCCGATTTCGAGCACCTTTTCATGGCTTCGTCGCCGATAGTTCGAGGGTGGGTCAGCTGCGATCGTCCTTCTAGCGCGTCGAGCGATTTGTTGCAAGACAGCCCCTAAGCTACCCCTTTGGGTTCACACTTCTCGAGAAGATCGGAAGCGCCCCGCTGAGAATCAGCACAAACGCATATACGTGATTCCCACGTACCGACAGTATGGCGAGCAACGAGATGCGCGTTCAAATTCAGCAAGCTGCCAATGCACAGCCAAATACATCATGATGACCTGTAGTAGAAATCAGGGAGAACCCCAGAAAAAAGTGTTAACACGCGGTGCGGGGACCATGAGCGCCCCATATTGATAGGGAAAAGCGGCCCAGATGCAAATGGTTAACACGAGTGGTTATTCAACGTCGAACGATACCTCTACACCATTCCACAAAGTCATCCAACATCCCTACAGCCCAGTTCCACGTCACCTCTAATGCAGCTTCGAATTCACCGTTGCCCCAGTGTTGCTGATCGCTCTCGGACTTTTCGGTCAAATTGAACCTCAGAACGTCCTTCACGGTTACTAGCCCTTTTAGAGAGCCTTGCTCCTCGACAAGGATGACACGTGGGCTTTATCAGAATTGTATTGAGTGGAGTGGAGTACATGCAATAAAACGACTCACCCCATACGCTTGAAAAGCTGCATTACGATCTCGAGGGGTAGCCGTGGAGACACGGTAAGAGGCGTCTCAAGTGGCCCTCAGATCAATGAAACAGCGACCCGGAATTCAACAGGGATTCGTACCTGGTTCACCCAAGGCCACAGTTTAAGTACATCATTTGACGCCGTAGTCTCCAGTAATTCAACTGCAACATCCTCTTCGGCTCCTAGAGCCGATCCTGACGTCACCCCTGACAAGGCAAAGTCTTCCTGATCAGATGCTTGTCTGCTGAACGAGCACGGCGTGTCCGGCAACACATCACCCATGTGTTGAGCCTTTTCTAAAAGGCGATGAGTTCTGGAGATCAGGCGAGTGGGCAGAAATATATATTCAAACCTAGTACGTAGCGCAGTTCAGTCCTGCCAATATAACCGGAAAGAGCCCTTGATGACTTGGAAGCCACAATTGGAAAGCCCTTCACATCAGTTGAAGCGAGTACGTCCTCTGTTTGAGGATACAAGTTAATTCACAGGACTACTCGTTCGCTTGAAACCCTTACCGACATCGTTGACACACATCCCTGAAGCATAAAGGACCGTCAAGTCTCTTTTCATCACCTCGGAAACTGGTTCACGTCAAAAAGATCAAGGGTCCATACGGCATCGCGAGCTTAGTTAACCGACCTGCCACGTTTGACGATTGATCGTGTTGATCCAGTATGGGGTATCCATTAAACCGGATGCTCTCGTCAGCTATCCCGCGCGTTCCAATAAAGTCGCCAACTGCTTTCGTGACTAGAATCACCATCTATGACAAAACAGCGATGAGCGCGGAGGCGAGATGATTTGTACGTTGTGGCTGACCATAGTTGGTAAAATGTAGGTCAGAGCGCCAGTGAGCTCAAACATCACCACGACGACAGTGACAGTTATCCGCATAACACCGCTCAAGGCGGCCGCAGCACCCAGAAATGCATATGTGCCGGGGGTGATGCATGGGATGTCTGGGTCGCAAGCGGCGAATATCCCAGATTGGGGATATGTTCTAATGCAATCTCGGAAGTTCGCAACAGCGTTGGAGAGACAGAATCATCTTACCTGTATATAGATTTAACGATAATACCGACCATGCGACCGAACGTAGCTCCGATAGCCATAGATGGCACAAAGATCCCAGCGGGGACCCTAGAGCCATACGAAATAACGACTAACCCCATCCGTATAAAAGTGGCTAGGAGCAACGAGTTAACCATGTGCCATTGTACGGAGAGCCTTGACCAAGGTTGAGTTCAACGTCGGTATGGAGCTTGAAGTGTACTTACTGACAAAGGTTATCATAGTCACCTCCACCTTCGCATTCACGGAACAAGATAGACATCATTTCAGTCATGTCAATGCGTAAGAATCGGTTTGGATACCCGACAATCGCGGTCAGAACCACAAGCATAACAGCCTCTGCTACCGCATGGTTTGCCAGGTGCTTCCGACGGAATGCCGCAACTTGCGTATTAAACTTGACCATGAATGTACCATATAGTCCCTGTCAGAGAGAAATCAGGGTCGTACCAAAAAAAATCAAGGTAATTGTCACTAACGCCGAAAATACCAAGAATTACAAAGAAGATGATTTCAAAGAAGTGCCAGCTACGGCTATATGTCACTTGGAAAAGAACGAGCTTTCCTGTGCGGAAGGGATTCATGACCTATAGAGGATACATGAGGATGCACCATAAAGCGTGAGAATGTGGACGGACGGAAAGCGTGAAGGTAGCGACCAACGCACAGACAAAGCTCCGCCACATCGTCTTGATGCTGAATATGTGGCTCATTTCCTATGATAAATATCCAATAAGAATTAATGGGGTTGAGGTCAACATCAAGAAGTCACCTCGATCGAAAACAACACGCCTCCAATTGGTGAACCGAAAGCTACGGCGACACCGGCGGCGGATGCAGCCGTGATGACCTCTCTCATTTTACCTGAAGCAGGCGTGAAACACAACTAATGAAGGCAAAAATTGGTTGTGACGAACTTGAACTTCGAGAGAAGCGGCGGGACCATCCGGCAACTAGGGATCCAATACAACAAGCAACATGCACAGACGGTCCTTCTTTGCCAACAGACAAGCCAGAGGCGATGACCAAGGGCTGTATCTGATTAGCACTCACAATAATGCACGAACCAAGAAACATACTAGAGTGAGACTCTTGATAAAGAATGTTCCAAACCCAAGGAAGCCTTTCATAATGAAGCCAGCAAGGATGCACTTAATTTCCGAAATTCCAGAGCCCGCAGCATATTGTGCCATAGTGCGAACTAGATGAGCTGCCACGAACGCGAAGATGGCCTGTAAAACTGAGGAATCTTCCAACGCGGACAGGAACTGACAGAGCGTACCGCAGATGAAACATAAGCTATCCATCGCCCTGGGGTGACCGAACTCCAAGGGTGCCAAGCTGCGCAGAACTCGTCGTCCGTCTCAACTTCCCAACAGCAGAATTGTTGATTCAGCCACCATCCGTCAGTGCAATATCCATTTTTGATGTCAGAAAGCCATTCGGTCACGATGGAAATGAGTGCGGCGTTGACACCGATGAGTATGCCTAGTCAAGGCCCTACGCTCTCAGCCAAGGTCCGTTGCTACAGAAGAACCCGAAACGAACCGACCAAGGTTATCACTAACCAAGATTCACCGGCGGTGACCAACTTCCAACATTGCGCCCACACCCAAGCAGGTGTGATTTCACCGTTGGGGCCGCGGTAGGCAGTGCGCGACATTTCAGCGTCTCGAATCCTCCTGTTCCTTTCTATTATCGAATCTTGGATCCAGTCTAGAACATTACATGAGTGAAGCGAACGTTGCACCGTGACCGCGGACATACCGATAGTGGTAAAATCCTCGTATCGCCTAGGAGCTGGGTGAGATCCATCACAAATTGAACAAAAATGAAACAAACCGAATTTGTTCCAACTCTTCCTCATATTCCTCGCCGTTATGCGGTCGCATGTAACGGCCTCGTTCACGAGTCATTAGGACTCGTTGCTGGGTCAGGTAAACTTTGGATCAGCCAACTGGCAACAACGAAACGGGAAGTTCGTCACGTGACTACCGGCAAACTATCATATTATCATTTATGTACTACAAGTCGTGCACTAGCTGAAGGCTTGACTTTAACCTCATCCTTCCGAGCGACAGGATCACAGCAAGCGTCATGGAAGAGACTGCTCAGGACGAATAATAGAATATTAGCTGTTGGTCGGGGCAACAACATCCTGTGAGCTTCGAATTCCCTCAAGATTTCCTCCCTTTGGAAACCAAGCATCATGATGACGGCGATCAAGACGGACACGCGCCTTTGGGCTGGCATGTTACCTGAGCCGTGCCCAGATGCTTCAATCTCTGAGTAAGTGGCCCTGAAATTAGAACACTTGTGCCGAACCTCGGGCTGAAGGTATGTAAACTAGTGCCTTCTTCATTCCTCCATGATTCTTTCCGCCCCGATGTGATAGCTGCATGGGTCCAGCGTCGCGCTTGCATCACCTGCATCGTAAATATGCGATCATTCTGCCGACTGGCTAGTCTATTTATCCAAGATATTCATAGGGCGTAGCTTTTGTGCACCGCATCAAAGCAAATAATGTAGGTGCAGCATAATGTATTACATGAATAGAGTCGACCTTTCTCCGAAACATCTGCCGACATCTGCGGATATTCTGATCCAATCGCCACTTCCCTGAGTGAACGTGCAGCATACCAGCTGGCGGGTTCACTCAGACCTTTTAAAATAGATGGTAACTCCGACCGATGATCTCCTCTACATGTCTATGGTATAATAGTATGTAAGCGTCCTCTCAAATCTCCTATTTCCAAACCGATAAGCTGTTTCATTTGTAGCCATCGAGACTCTATCTCCACAACGTACGTACTATTGACGCTTCTTCGGGCCGGGAATATCGTGACTATTAACCCACCTGACGCCAACAGCGGGTTTCTTTAGCGTCCGATAATCGGATGGATTGGGAACGGGATTTTATTTCCATGATCACGGAAACGATGAATCCTGTGACACTTGTCTCATATTAAACGACCCATTACAGCACTGACTGAGGGCCAAGCAGGGCTGAGAAAAGAAAACGCATTCCGAAATGCCCGTTACTCTTTCAACATCTGTCGAGGTTAATCTCGCCTGTGGGATAGCTCCTTTTCCATGGCGGATCTCGGAGCAAGTTTCGAATCCATCTTGCAACCCCGCATACTCTGCGCCTGCACGGGGACGCCTTGGCGCGACCAATTGATGGAATTGCATTGATACAGACGTGTATATTTTCCGTCGTCCTCGTCACTTCCGCGAAAAAGAAGCAAAAGATCGGATCACGACGGAGGGTACGAAAGCACATGGACCAGAGCTACTGACCTGAAACCGACGGCAAGTTGACGTCCCTCGAGATCGTCGCTCGTCCGCTATGGAAGGATGTGGGTAGCCGCGCGATCACCCCTTCCCGAGATGGGCCTTTGGTGTAACACGTTTGGTTACTCGGACATTGGGATGTACCGTAACGGTCTTGATAAAGAAATTGCACAGCCCATTTCCAACGTCTTCTCTACCCCCATCATGTCGGGCCATCGGGATAGTAAAAAACCCGTCATGCATTGTCAGACGTTGGCTATGCAGTTCGTATTTGATTGGCTATCCTTTCCCTCGGTCCCTTGGGTTATGAGCTGCGTGTTCACACGGCATTAGGAGGAGCATCAACGGCCAAAAAATACATACTCCGACTGACATGACAGACACTCCACTGGCACAGGGCAATTCCAGGGTCGGCCTCTATTTCGTAAACGGCTTGTTCCCTCCATAGTTGTAGAATATGGGAGATGCTGGGCGCACCACAATTATTCGCAGTCAGGGGCCAATAATGACAAATCGGGATAATTACTAAGCGAAGAGCGCGATGACTAAGCAAAAGACAGGGCCATTGGGACCTTTACTGTCAGCCAATGGAGGTTTTGGCTGGCAAACCGACTGCTCATTGACTCTCGCCTACCGCGATGTCGACCATAGACGACGTCAAAGTTCCCTTCTTCAAGAAGGGAAAATCACGCCCGACTACCACCCGACGACGGTCAGGATCACCTGGACCGCCTGCTGCGTTCACCACCAGCGCTTCCACGTCTTCGCGTGCACACACCACGTCTGAAGTTGTCCTTCCCACGCGCAAAGCGACTACGAACTTGCTGAGCGCGGGAACAAAACGGACGGCTGCTCAGCGCACAGAGGACCATGCCGACGACGACGAACCCACTCGTGATGGACCAGATGTCAAATGGACCGCTGCGGGCTCCCACATAAACACTGCGCTCGACATTATCGCCGGCGACGAGATCGAGGAAGTTCTCGCCAAGCGACGTCGAAAAGAGCGCGAGGAGCGTGGGGAAGTCGAAGAGGAGGAAGCTCCGGACGGGGTATACAAAGGTCAAAAAGCCTATCGAAGTCATCTGAAAAAAGACAAGGAAGTACCCAAGTCGATGCGGATCGGTCCTCAGAGAAGTACGAACACAATTCGGACAGTCACCATCACCGATTACCAACCTGATGTGTGCAAGGATTACAAAGGTACGTTTTTCTGTTCTTTGCACGATGCCGCGGATCATGGAACTGACGCACGTCTCGCCTACATTTAGAGACCGGCTACTGCGGCTTTGGAGATACCTGTAAATTCTTGCATGATCGTGGTACCTGTGAGTTCAATGAGCTCATTCTGACATGTGTTTTCATATTACTGAGCCCGGCATTCTTAGACCTTGCGGGATGGCAACTTGATAAATTAGCCGAGAACCCAAAAAGACAAGTAGAAGATGTTTCTGATTCTGACTCGGAAGAGGACATCCCTTTTGCTTGCCTTGTTTGTCGAAAACCCTACACAGATCCGGTGGTCACTCGATGTGGCCACTTTTATTGCTCATCCTGTGCAATCAAGCGCTATGCAAAGAACCCAAAATGTTTAGCATGCGGTGCTCCGACCGGAGGGATATTCAATAGGGCTGAAAAAGTTATCGCCAAATTAAAGAAGATGCAATCGAATGAAAGCGAGGATAAGGAAACCGGCGACGATAATGGAACCATCGAAATTGAGGGCATTGCTGACCAAGGGAACGAGAGTGCTCTGAGTGAGGAAGAGGAGGGGTCTGAGGACGAAGAGTAATTCAATATACTGTATGGTTTCGAACTTTGTTGCATCCCGATGTCTTGGTATAATCTTATTATTGATCATCTCCTTGCCCTAACAGGACGATTTGCCGGATGATGCGGATCATGCAATGTGGTTCTACTACCCATCTTATTGCCGGTCCGGTTGCGATCCGACTGATGCCTAACCATAGTGAGCATGGTGTTACATTGCACTGTGAACTCTGAAAAGAATTCCAAAAACGAAAGAGATTAGAAAACATACGACACGCATCACTTTTGTGGTATGCCGGTTCTATACTCATACCGTTAATGCGTTTATCCCAGGCTTAAACTGCGGGAGCACTGCCCCCGCTAGAATGGCAAAATGATCATCCCTTGTGGTTACCAGTCACGTACCCTGTCACAAACAAGGTCCCAAAGGGTTCCATTCACGGCAGATGGCTGTTTTTGAAATCAGATGCGGAAACGCAGGGATCACCCTCATCACCTTCCTAATGGTGTTATTAGCCAGACAAATGGCAGATCCGCCAGGCATAATCCTTTTCCAAGGAAGAAAAAAGATTACCCTTCTTCCGCGTTCCGAGGACATTCTCAATCAGCACTACCGAGCTGAGGGGGATCGTAAAAACATACCAAACCTGTGTGTATGATTGGTGCTAGGTTGACTAAAGGGGGTACACGTTTTAGGATCATGCGCGTCTGACATTGAGGGGTAGACAGTGCGTATCTGTGGTGTAGGGCGCAACAGCGTCATTGTGGTGAGGACCCATCATTCTGTGGCTCTTGAGGCATGTGTTCTGCCCACCCCCTTCCCGTATGTCTTCACCACGCTGCGGTTAATGTGCGGTGGTCAATCGCCGCCACTGCTTTTGGGGACTCCTGCTTTCAACGTGTCCTAAGGTTGGAGGAGGTCGCCAAGCCACAAAAATGTATCTGCGGCCAATGGAGTAACTCGAAACCAGAACGATGGAGCGTGACCGGCACTTGTAAGCGGACAACAATGTGGTTCGGACAAACCAGGAGGGAACAGGGGGAAGTAGAGGCTGCGTTGAAATTGTGGTCGACCCCGCTGTCAATGTCTTGCTTGTCAGGCGCTCTGATTATCTTTTTCTTTCTCCTATCGTCATTCGCACGCATCGTACCCTCCTTTATCCCGTTTCTGCAGTTAACAGTGAGGAATACAGTTTCTAGGGGGGGCGTCGCCATTGAGTTGCGCTCGCTTATTGAAAGATGGATGCCAGTGGCGACGAGTACCCAAACATCGCTACCGAAAATATCAATACCTGATCGATCGCGTCTCCCTCAGTCTCCCTTCTATGCTAGTGCGATCCAGGCACAGACATCATTCCATGAATCCTCACTCCGCGTCCCGCGAGACAAGGACGGTCAAGTCATCTATAAAGTGCGTGCTCCTGAAGGATTGCCTCCGTCCATTTCGTACCCATCCTGCTCCAATCCGACACAAAGAACACAAAGGAGAACGGAGAAAGGACGTTCAACGGCAATAGCACGTTCAAAGGCGAGCGTTTTGCCGGTAATGCGACGTTGTATGTCGGAATCTCTACGCAATCACTGACACAGCCCAATCGCTGTGGGCTTCTCGCGAACCGGGCGCAAGTGAGCCCGTTGCCGAGTGTGGCGGATCTTGAGACTGGTAAACGACAAAAAAAAAAAAGAGTTCTTTCGCCTCTTTTTGCGTTTCTCGCTCTATGTCTTCTGGGCCCAAAGCTGTAGCCGTACATATCACACAATGTTGTCACAGCCATTGTTCGGTATCTTAGAACGATTGTTTGTGTGATCCCATCGATCATTGTGATCACGTGAGTGTGGCTGTTATCAGTTCACGCAACTGTTGGGCCATCGTGGCAAGGCGATGCAAGGCACTAGTAGCAGTACAGTTAGCGCTTAGCCAATCTCACCATGTGATCCTGAGCGTTTTGCCTCGTTTGCCCTTTCGTGGGTTGGTGTACGATGGCATACGTTGAAAGTGTGCAAAGAGCGGCGATGTGTCATTCGAATAGAGTTCCCAAGACATGGTGTTATGATGTTGGTGCGTACGAGATGATTGAGCAACTTTCGAAGCATGCCAGTAGAAAGTAGAAGGTGAGGACGATGATCCAATGGATGTAAACGTATATGACATGACACGGCCATAGCCATGGCATAGCCGAGTCGGACCCGGCCGGACGTTTGACAGACATCATGATAAAGCACAAGACGGACCAGAATAGGATGGGACACTAGTGTGAAACCCAATGTCCAAAAGAGTATGTACCAACAAGTCCGAATAGCATAGAAAAGACCTATACGTTGATTGTCCCTTGGCGTAACATCAATTGAACAAGGATGCATCTACTTTGTAAGCGCTGACGATGATCCTTCCGGCATACAGTACCTAGCCGTGTGGAAAGGGGGCGCAAGACGATAGAGACATACGTCGCGTTCTGGCTAGTTTCTTCAGATGGGCTTACTTAACACGTGTGTCTTTTCTTTTCTTTTCATTCCCTCTCTTTTTCATGATCGGGCCAGGGGTGGGCGTGCCTACCACGGAATTAAAAGAGCGGAACCAATTAAAAGGGACGAGGTAGAGGATTCAGTGAAAGCATTTTATATATATACTTGGACCTAAATATACTTGTAATGCATGGGCGTGGATCCACGAAGTGGGAAGGGGGGATATACAAAAAAAAAAAAAGAGGAAAGAGGATAACACTACCGCTAGTAACCACATCCACACGCATGCATGCGGTAGGCACGGCTGAAGCTGCCCAAATCCCCAGCCCTACTCCTCCTTCCCTTTTCCCTCTCACACACGTGCCCAGACGAATAACAATGGTCCATGAACGAGGATCATGTTTAAGTTGGAAGAAGAAGGGGAGTTCTATGCAAGTCCAGACGCCACATTCCAAAAACACCCACCGAGTCAACCCTAGTCCCTATTTGCACGTTTCAAGGTTCCGAGCCCAAGAACACCAACAGATGAGGGAAAAGGACAAAAGAAAGAAAGAAAAACTCTATCGAGGCATCTCCTCACATCCATTGTCAACGTGGCGTTTGAGTGAATCAGAACGGCTAAAATCTTTCCGACAGAATCGGCACTTGTGTAGGACCGGTGATGTGGCGTGCACGGTTTCATAGTGCCGTCGACGGTCGTGCAAGCGCGTAAAGGAGCGATCGCAGAGGTCGCACGGGTAACGTTCGCCAGCGGCAACGACGATCGTGCTGGTGTGGGTATGGGCGTGTGCGTGATGGGATCCGTGTGCAGTGTTACTCCTGCCGCCTGTGCCATGTGTCGTCGACGCGGGGGGCGCGTGCACGACATGCTGCGGATTTGGGGACATGTGATAATAGGGTTCAACGGTCGACCGAGAACGTGCCGAAGAGGGAGCAGATCCGGTAGACGAATAGACTTGGTATGCCTGAGAAGGGGTAGGGATGAACTGCTGTTGCTGTTGATGGGAGAGATGGGCGTGGTGATGACGCGATACCTGCGGACTTAGGTTATCCGAGGGGCTGGACGCCGCGTATGAGTTGGTCGGGGAGCTAGGGGAGGGGTAGTGCTCGATGGGGGTACCCTGAGAGGAGGTCGCGTAATACGGACGATGCTCGTCTGGGGAGCTCTGCTGCGTGGCGTAGGTCGAGTAAGGGTACTGGGAAGGGACGTTTTGGTGGGCTGCGGAGAGGCAAGGTATGAGGGAAATGAAAGAGCATGACACAAAAAGTGACACACCGATGGATCCAGCGGGCAAGTGCGTGGCCGGGGTGACAGCGGCGTATGACATGGAGTTGTGGTGGTGAGACGGATCTGAATAGGACGAGACATAGTCGTCAGGAGACTGGGAAGAGTGGGATGTGGGATGAACCTGATGAGCAGAGGGGGAATAGTGGTTGTACTGCATTGGAGGAAGTGAAGATGAGAGAAGAGCACAGGGCTGAACTGCAAGAGGCGACACCCGGAGGGAAGGTTATATACGAAACTGTTGTTGTAATAGGACGGGCGTCGCCTGCCATAGCATGTCTTAGCAACGTACCTTAATGAAAGGAGGTGTTTACTAAATCATTACCTCTAGAGAGTATAGTAAGGCCGGGATGGAATCCACGCCCATATCATTCCGGTAGGCATCGTGAATTCGGGACGGGAGCGATAGCGGACACGGGGCGAAGCATGGAGAGATCTGGAGAAGTGCGATGGGAGAGCAGGGACGGTTCTGATTCGGTTCGACGATGGCGTTGCAGATGTCAATGGTGTGGGATTGGCTGGGGGAGAACTTGAGAAGGCCCCAATTAGACAAGTTCTCCGTACGAAGATACGGCCAAGATGACAAGATCTCGGCACTTTCGAGCAGGACAGCAACGCATAACACGCGCCCGCTCACTCACACGCGCACACCGAGCCATGCCGTCAAAGAAGGAAGGGAAAAAAAATTCAAGGTGAGATCTGGCGGAGACGCACAATTGGCTAGACTCCGGGTTCGGCTGGGTGGGAGAGTACCTGAAACTTGACTTTCGAGATCGAGAAGGGATCGTCCCTGGTACCGTAAGAGAGATATATCAAGCACTTTAAATCTGCTTATGATGATGCACCCCATACGGCATCTCGATATGGGGGCCCTTCAAAATCTCCTTCAACTTGACGCACGCTCCTTTCATCTAACGCTAAGCGGAAAGATCCAATATGTAGATGTGACTCCACCCGTGCACAGCCTATCATACACAAGAGAAGAATAAAATTATCAGATACTCTCCCCGCTAAACTCTACTTACCCCCGCTTGGTCACTTCCACCCGAGAGCGCGCGCACACTAAACTCGACCGGGTTTCGGTGTCGTGAGAACACGTCCCACTATCGGGCAGTCACAAACTACTCCCGAGGAAGTGCCGGGAAATGCCAGCTAGGCAAGCCATATTACTTCACAGGCGCCATCACATCCCGTCGGTGGCAGACATCCGGCGATGGGCTCACTGTTCGCTGGCAGATGATGCACCAACAAACTCGGAATCGATGGGCGCGCATCGATATTTGACATGGCCATCCTGTCATGTCAGATTAGCCTCCCGCAGCCATCCACTACCCTGTTTTAGTAGACCACTAGCTGTAAATGCCGACCGTCAAAATGCTTGATTTGCGCCATTCATCGTATATATCGTGTATGAGCCTGTTGACATCCCCAGATATCGCGGCAAGACTCAGGCGCACAAGTGAGCCACGCAACACGCCTTTCTTTATTTCGCGTTCGGTACCGCCTGTCCAGAGACGTACTATAGCGGGCTTTTGCCAGCCATGACGTGTTCCCGCGACCGAACCGCGATCGCAACCTCTGTTGGTCGCAAGGTGGCGAAACGAGTCCGTCGTTGGCGTACATCGAGTTCGCTCATCGCAGGCATGCACGCAGGATCTCTTAAACGTGTAAGCGTTTATAAAAAGACTGGTCGGCGATAGGGAGGACAGAGTGATCTCGGGAGCGACAAGAGGGGGGTGCTGACTTGCGGTTGCCAGTTTCAATGCGATTAGTTCCATCCCGAGACCCAATGTCCGATATCCGACATCCGACATCCGACATATCCCGGCATTTTCCAAGCAAAACTGTCAGAGACCTGCCGCGACGTCTTGCATTGATAGACACGCGGGTGATGGGCATGGGAAGCGATAGGAGGTGCACCCCAAACGCGAGCGGCTTCGCAGCCAAGTGTCAACGGGCTTCTTCTGCGAGGTCGTGAAGGATTGTGACGAGTAAAGACTGGGCTGCAATGCGACTGCCTCGAGGACGAAGCCAAGGCACACCTGATGCCATGGCAAATAAAAATATCCGTACTACGCGCGTCCTGCAAACTTAACCTTGCCCCAGGTTGCCCTGTGCTACGGACGCAAAAAAAAAGTGACTTACCGAGATGCTGTAGACATACTCTTACGCAGGGACTGGGCCCTGAATTCACCGAGCAGGGTGGTGATTACTTATTGGTAACGACGACTGCGCTTGGATATGTTTTTATTTCAATTTAAATTTTTTTTGACGAGATCGCGAGTACAAACAAGGACAAACAGCCGTGCACTGGCGACTCCGATGCGATGTGTCATCAACCAAATGGCTCCATTCGACCTCGACGCGTGCATAGAACAGCTCCTCCGAAAACAGCTCCTCCACGAGGCCCTCCTGCGCGAAATATGCGAGAAAACCAAAGAAGTTCTCATGAGAGAGTCAAACGTCGTACACGTATCCGCTCCAGTCACCGTCGTGGGTGACATCCATGGGTGAGCCCGTCTTGCTCCGCCTCCTCCCCGTCGACGCCGCTCAATCATCCAACAAGTCAGTTTTACGATCTCATCGAGATATTCCGTATAGGCGGTTACGCCCCGCACACAAACTATCTCTTTCTCGGTCCGTCCCATCATCTCAACAACACCTTCCAATGATTCATGCTTTCCCAGGAGATTATGTCGATCGTGGTCCCTTTAGCGTCGAGACAATATCTCTTCTGACGTGTCTCAAACTAAGATACCCCGATCGCGTACAACTCATCCGTGGTAACCACGAATCCAGGGCGGTCACCCAAGCACGTCTGTTCCACACATGCTTCGCCTTCATACTAATCCATGTCTCTGTCGGTAGACCTATGGTTTCTACACCGAATGCGTTCGTAAATATGGCTCGTCACACGTCTGGACCTACTTTACAGACATGTTCGACTTCTTGACCCTCTCGGTCGTGATCGATGATCGGATATTTTGTGTCCATGGTGGTACGTGCAGCTAAGACTAGTCACCGGGCAGTTTGATACATGGCTTGTTCGCAAGGGCTCTCCCCTTCTATCCACTCAGTCGATCAGATCAAGGTCGTCGATCGTTTTCGAGGTTGGCCTTGTGTTCCGTCCTTCGTTCGAGGCTTCCACCTCATGGCTTGAAAATGGTTTGCTTGGCAGAAATACCTCACGAAGGTCCCATGGCCGATCTCGTGTGGTCAGATCCCGATGCAGAGAAGGAAGATTTCGCAATATCACCCAGGTCGGTATAGTCTCCCACAGCAAGAGCGGCGTGTGGGTGGACGGGCTCCACCTACTCCACTATCCCTCTTCTGCTTCTCTCTCCCACGTGCTGGATGCTGATATACCATCGTTTCATATCGTGTCGGTACGCCCACAGAGGTGCTGGATACACCTTTGGGTCAGGCGTCGTCCACAAATTCCTCGAGACGAACAACATGTCGCACATTCTCCGCGCACACCAACTCTGCATGGAAGGCTATTCGTCCCTTTTTGACAAGCACCTCTCCACGGTATGGTCCGCACCCAACTATTGTTACCGTTGCGGCAACTCGGCGAGCATTCTCGAGGTGGGACCAGGTGGGAGTATGTACTTTAACGTGTTTGAAGCTGCACCGGAGAACGAGAGGGATGGACCGGGTCATCAGGCGGCGCAGAGTGCGGGAGGTAAGGTGGGTAATCCATGATCGGCCGTTATTAGGGGGAGAGACGCTCTTAGATCCGCTGACACATATGATAGCTCCCTGAATATTTTTTGTAGATTCGCCGTTCGGCTCAGTGTACTGCCCTCTATCCCTCGACGTGGGATCTGCGATCACGCGTGGGTGGACGACCTATATACATATACCCTCTTGCTCAACATCATCATCGTCATCACCATCTTGATGCATAATCATCGTTATCGTCACCTATGCTCCCTGCGACGCGTTTCGGATGCTATTTCCATTTGGTATCATGTCCCGCTTTATTGCGCCCATTGCGCCACCCCTTATTCCGCAGCCCTGGGCCTATCAAGTGTCACAGCTTTTGTTTTCGTTCGTGTCGACGTGGGTAAGGTCGAATCGATGATTGATCGGAAGGTCAACGTCATGATGTGTTTTGGGTTGCATTTTTTGTACAGGGTCGATTTGGGCATGGTGTGTTGAGGGGGCATCACTGGGGAGTAATCGTCGAGGAGCGGACGGCCGGATAGACTAGACGAGCGTCCTCGCAGACTAGACTAGATATGCGGCGACGCGACCAACTCTTTGGGTGTGACGAGGATGCGTTTATCATCTCGTTTGATCAGTCCATAGTGCGTTATTTGTTGACGTATCTCCGAGTCTCCCGTTTGGTTTAGCGGTATAAATGTACTTTGGGGGTTCGATGTTTAATTTTCGACTGTTTTTATTGTGCCCCCGGTCCCAACGGAGACGCGTCCAAGGTAAAGTTAACACTGAACGAATCAAAGTTGACTGGGCCCTTTCAGGCTAAATGGTGGAGCCTAGCGAGAATTTACGGGTATCCTCCATCGAGCGAAGTCCGCTGTCAGGGTGTGGGAGGTGGGGGGAAGTGGAAGATGGGCGCTGTCCTGGTGCTGTGCCCCTGACGTGAGATTGGGGGATGGGGAGTATCCGTATTCTGGTATGGACTGGCATG
>JBBPJN010000290.1:0-17255 GCA_038088755.1 Boletus aff. separans
CGCGCCCCACGATGTCTCGCAGCCGCCAATGCCCCCTCCTCTCTCTTCGACTCCCTCGACACCTTCACCGACAGGCACGTTGGTCCAGATGACCACGAGACCTCCTTCATGCTCTCCAAGCTCGGTTACGACTCCGTTGATGCCTTCTTGGCCGCCACTGTTCCCCCAACCATCCGCATCCCGGCCTCTACCATCAGCGATACCTCCATGCCCCCGCTCAGCGAGTCTGAGCTCCATGCCCGTGCAAAGGCCCTCGGGAACCAGAACAAAAAGTTCAAGAGTTACATCGGCATGGGTTACCACAATGCCGTTGTCCCTCCTGTCATCCTCCGCAACGTGAGGCCTCCCACGTCCACCCCTCCCTACACTGCCTGACCCTGTCACAGGTCATGGAGAATCCTGCCTGGTATACTCCGTACACGCCGTACCAGCCAGAGATAGCCCAAGGTCAGGTTTTGCGACCCCTCTTCCCTTGCCAGTCCTAAACACGGTTATAGGCCGTCTTGAGTCCCTCGTCAACTATCAGACGATGATCGCTTCGTTGACGGCAATGGATATTGCAAATGCTTCCCTTTTAGACGAGGCAACTGCCGCAGCTGAAGGCATGGTCATGTCCTACGTTCATTCTGGTCAGAGGCGCAAGTCCTTCTTCGTGGATAATGCCGTGCTTCCGCAGACCATCACCGTTCTTCGTACCCGCGCCAATGGATTTGGGATTCGCCTCCTCGTCGGTGACTCCCGTACGGCCCTTGAGGACCCTGAGCTGCGTGCCGACCTTGCTGGTATCTTGGTCCAATACCCTGACGTAAATGGTCAAATTTCGGACTATCGGGAACTCGCGGACCAAGTTCACGCCAGCGGCGCACTTGTCGTCTGTGCCACCGACCTCCTTGCTCTGACCTTGCTCACCCCACCTGGCGAATGGGGTGCTGACATCGTTTTAGGGAATTCGGCGCGCTTCGGTGTACCCGCGGGTTACGGCGGTCCCCATGGCGCTTTCTTTGCTGTCACGGATCGTCTAAAAAGGAAGATGCCCGGTCGATTGATTGGGCGGAGCAAGGACACGATGGGCAATGCAGCGTACAGGCTGGCTTTGCAGAGTCAGTGACTTAAGTTGACGTCAAACGAAAGCTCACGTTTATAATCAGCCCGAGAACAACACATCCGTCGAGAAAAGGCAACCAGCAACATCTGTACTAGCCAGGCTCTCCTCGCAAACATGGCCGCCATGTATGCCATCTACCATGGTCCAGTCGGTCTCACGCGCATTGCGGAGAAAGTCCATTTATTCACCCAACTTCTCCACGCCAGTGTTGAGCGTCTTGGGTTTAGAGTAGTCAATGATGCCTATTTTGATACCTTGGCTATCGACGTGTCTCCCGTCTGCAAGAATGCAGAGGTTGTTCACGCTGCAGCTGCTCTCAAGTTCCTCAACCTTCGGAGGGTGGATAGTACACACGTTGGTGTCACCCTTGACGAGTCCGTCGAATATGAGGACCTTGAAACATTGGTCAGCATATTTGCTATGGCCGCCTCCGGACCTACAGGGGTTCTTTCCAGCATTCCTGAGCCCACCGCCCCTGCTATTCCTTCCCCGCTTGTCCGCACCTCCGAATTCCTTCCATACCCTGTGTTCAACTCGCATCACTCCGAGACTGAGATGCTCCGCTACATCTTTCACCTTGCATCCAAGGACCTGTCGCTTGTCCATACAATGATTCCCCTCGGCAGTTGTACCATGAAATTGAACAGCACCTCCAGTATGATCCCACTGACTTGGCCAGAATTCGGGAGTGTGCACCCATTTGCTCCGGTTGACCAGGTAGAGGGATACAAACAGATTATCAAGGTTTTTTTCAATCCTGCTGGTGTTCCTGTTGAGACTGATGGTGAGCGCAGGAACTCGAGACTGACCTTTGCAAGATTACCGGGTTCCACTCGTGCTCCGTACAACCCAACTCGGGTGCCGCTGGTGAATACGCTGGTCTGACCGTCATTCGCGCATACCACGAGTCGCGTGGTGAGGGCCACCGTGATGTATGCTTGATTCCGTTAAGCGCTCATGGGACCAACCCTGCTGTATGTTGGATATTCCTCCGAAAAAGACAAAGTCAAGCTTACATATAGCTATAGTCCGCTGTTATGGCTGGATTAAAAGTTGTCCCCGTCAAGACGCATGGAGATGGAAACCTTGATCTCACTGATCTCAAGGCCAAGGCTGAGAAGCACAAGGACAACCTGGCTGCGTTTATGGTGGGTTCCACTTTCCCACACCCTACCGAGCTAACCCAATCCGTACCTTAGATCACGTACCCTTCGACATTTGGTGTATTCGAAGATGGCGTTGCAGATGCATGCAAGATTATCCATGAGAACGGCGGACAGGTGTACTTGGATGGTGCAAACTTGAATGCTCAGGTTGGGTTGACGAATCCCGCCACTTGTGGCGGAGATGTGTGCCATCTCAACCTGCACAAAACCTTTGCTATGTAGGCGTGTGTCATTATCCCTGTAGAGGCGAGTCTAATCATTTCACTAGTCCTCACGGCGGCGGCGGACCTGGAGTCGGGTAAGTGATAACATTCAAACCGTCCCGATTTCTCTCATACATCTTTTTTAGTCCAATCTGTGTTGCTGAGCACCTCGCTCCATTCCTGCCTTCTCATCCGCTCGTCCAAACTGGTGGTAACAAGGCGATTAATGCAGTTTCCGGGGGACCCTTCGGAAGTGCTTCCATTCTTTTGATCTCCTGGGCCTACATCAAGATGCTAGGCGGCAATGGTCTATCTCACTCAACCAACGTTGCGCTCCTCAATGCAAATTACATGGCCCAAAGGCTCGCGGGACATTATACCCTCCGATTTAAGAACGCCAATGGCCGTGTTGCACATGAACTGTTGATCGACCTTGCAGAATTTGATAAAGCTGCTGATTTGAAAGTCATGGATTTCGCCAAGAGGTTGCAGGTGAGCAGATCTGACTTCATTGTAATGATGAGGCTGAATCGTATATCGATGAAAGGATTACGGATTCCATCCACCAACTTGCTCGTGGCCTATTTCGACGTGTATGCTTATTGAACCTACCGAGTCAGAGACTCTTCAGGAAATAGACAGGTAGGCACTTGCACCGTCTAGAGGTCGTATCCATGAACCATTGGCTTGTTTGCTTCATGCAGATTTTGTGACGCCATGATTCAAATTCGCAAGGAAGTCGACGATGTCATTTCGGGAAAACAGCCCAAGGACAACAACCTCCTTAAGAACGCTCCTCATCCGCTCTCTGCTATTGTTTTGTCTGACAAGCAATGGAATCGGTGCGATTTTTTTAATCTGTTCTATGATTGACAATGCTGATGACTTGCCTCAGTCCATACTCTCGGGAGGAGGCTGCTTACCCTCTGCCCTGGCTGCGGGAGAAGAAGTTCTGGCCGACGGTCTCTCGTGTAGACGATGGTGGGTCTTGATACAAGTTTTCGTTCTTTCAACTGATTAATGTGGCTGAAGCTTTCGGTGACCTCAACCTTGTCGTAAGCTGAAGAGTTTTAGCCGTTCTCAGACTTGCATTACTGACTCAATACTTCTTTAAGTGTGATTGTCCCTCGGTGGAGGAGCTGGCGTCCTAAGTATATTTATTATTTTTTCTAGACATCATCCTAGACGACACCTCGAGGTTACATAGTTGGTTTCAGTGGGTTTCTCTTTCTTCAGATCCTGTCATCGCACGCGTTATGTTCAACCACACGCATTGTATGATACCACTTGCATTGTATCTACCATTGCACAGCCGGTCAGATGACATATGGACGATTAATGATCATTCTAGATTTGGTCTACCAACCCTGTACCTTTTGGCTTGATAACAAACCCTCCAAGGTCCGCAGGTAGACTCGCCCACAACTCGGGGAGATACCGCTGCAGGCGCATAGCGACCTCGTCCTGCTGGTTCGTCCTCGTCGCGAACGTCAAGAGTACCTGAGCAGTGGCTAGATTGGGCTTGACGTCTTTTTGACCCTTGCCCATCTCCACACAGACCATCTTGACAGCATCGTTCAACATCCCATTCCGACACATGCACTCCACGTATGCGTTCCAGTTGCCCTGGTTGAGGGGAAACGACCGTTCCGAGAGTTTCTTGATCACTTGTTCCGCGAGCGGCCACGCGTTGGCATACCCACATGCATCTAGGATGATCGAGACGCTTGCGTGATCGTACGTCTCGCTGATGAGGAGCACCTCCCAGATCCTGTACGCTTCGGCAAAGAGACCGACGCGCTGGTATGCGTCCATGAGCTGGTTCCAGAGAAGGGTATCGGGGGTGATGGACGGGTCGAGGGTGAGGTGGTCGTGTACTCTTCGGACGGACGCTGCTAGTCCGAGGATATCTTCATCGGAGGCGCCTTCGGCGAGCTTGGCAAGCCGCCTCAAAAGGGACGCGTAAACGTATGGGGTAATCTCGACTCCAGACTGGCGCATGTCTCTCACGATCTCAAAGTAGTGCCAGATGGGCGGCAAGGCAGGTTTGTCGTTGAAGGAGAGGCGGGATAGGGTGTAGAGGATCCACCTGTATCCTTTGACACCGACATTCTTTGGGTTTTCCGTTCCCATCACCCTTCTGTATGCTTTGAGAGCGTCGTCAAAACTGGACGAAGAGCGCATGGCCATGACGATGAGGGAGGCGACGGCGACATGGCCGTCGGGCTTGATCTTCCTGGCTTCCATGCCCGCAAGAAGTTCTACAGCACGCTGAGAATACTTTTGCACGTCGACCGAGTTTGCCATGGCACGTAGGAGAGTCCCATACATGTAAGCATCGGGTCCCAGTGAGCGTTGACGACCAAAATGTCGTGCCACCGTGGTGGTATTGGAAGAAGATGGCGGGACGGCACGGGAAAGTTCTCGATAAAGCTCTAGTGCTTGGTCTATCGGTTCATCGTTTTGACTCCCGAAGGCAGAATCGCAAAGAGCAGCAACGAGAGGTTGGACAAGAGGGGCATCTGGTGTGAACCCGCGCGACCTGAATTGCCGATAGATTGAATGAGCCCCGGAGAGGTCGTTTGCCTGGACGGCATTACCGACCAGAATCGACCATTGCAGGGGACCAGCTTTTATCTTCAACGCTTCTTCCGCGTACTCCAAGTCAGCAACCTGGCGACTGGAGCGTAGCATTATGGTAAGGGTGTGCGACGTAAACTTGTACCCTTCCTTTCGGAAATCTTCAGCGAGCCTAACCGCTGATGCAATGCCACACTTTTCAACCTCGTTCTCTAAACTCTCCTCTGACTCGGCTTGGATGGCGGTAGATTTGACGATGCGCTTGCTAAATCGTCTCTGGAATTCTTCCTTCACCTCGGCGGCTTGTTGGGGCTCATTGAACTTCATGAAGCCTTCGAAAAGCATGTCTGCGAGGCTTTCGTCGTAGCGAAAGGAATAGTTCTCTATTCGATCGAAGGCACTGTAGAACTCGCTGACAGGAGCACCCGAATTGAACAATGCCGTGAAGAACATCCTAAAGGTATTGTTATTGGGTTTGCGTCCGAAGTGAGCCATCTTCGACATGGCATGTCGTATCATCTTGGGTTGACCATTGTCCGCGCAATAGTTGAGAAATGCGTGCCAATGCTCGAGAAAAGGTCGGACGTGTCCTGGCTTTTCGTGCATCTGGCTAAGCCAGTTGAGGAGGGTCTGAGCATTGCCATTCTTTAGAAGCCCTTGCAGGATATGGTTGTGAACATTTCCATCAACGCGTAGACCGCAGAGAGGTGTGAGCTGGCCAAGCATTTTCTCGATCAATGCTAGGTCTTGTTGTCTGGCGGAGACAGCGAGTGTGCTGAAAATGTGCATGACTTCATCTACGGACAAGGCAGGCTGTTCTGCAGGGCTCTCTGGTAGAGAATTAAGCACTTGGTTGATGTGGGAATGGATCGCGGTCAACTTGTTCGACGTGGTTCGTGATACATCACCAGAAAGGCTGGTGGAGGTAGCGGAACGGTATGACGATCGCACATGCGTTGTAGTCAGCCATCTTCTGATGTCTGGAATGATTACGGTCCGTTGCTTGGTAGTGCTCCGAGAGACCGAGCGGTGAACGCTGATAGCGATTCGTTCCAATTGAAAAGAAGCGCGGCTCAAGGACATTCATGCGCCCAAAAACGTCGACTACGCGTCCTGCGGTCCTCTGGTAGAACATTTAGTGGATGATGTGTGCAGCTAGTAATTCGACAAAGACGAATACCTTGACGAGCACCTGCTAGATGCTGTTGGAGAGATAGAATTCGTGGGAACTTGTTCGCCTAGGACACGTTTGCCTCGTCTGACATTTCCTTAGACCGCACACATCACCATGTCTGAAAAGCTCAGAGAGTTCATGGACGTTCCCCAACAATTCATCAGGGACGGAAACCAGGTTGGTCGTGCACTCCGAGTCTCTCAGCAAATAGTCGCTCACGGGCTCTGTGTAGTTCCTGACTCGCTGCACGAAGCCTTCGCAAAAAGGTACACCGTCCAGCCTATTCCTCCGAGCCAATCATTCAAGTGTTCTTTTCAGAATTCATCCAAATCTGCAGAGCTGTCGCAATCGGTTTCGCTGTCATGGGCTTCATTGGTTACTTTGTCAAACTCATTCACATCCCAATGTGAGTATCACACCTTCCTCGTGCCTTGTGCTGGTCTCAAATCCCACCCTTAGAAATAACATACTTGTGTGCGTACCCTCTCGATATTTACGTCCAACATTTGTATTGACCCGGTGGCGACAGTGGTGGTGCATAGTTGACTCTCACTCATCTCCTACTTCGAGACTTCGATCCCCTGTATTTCGTTCCCTCCCCGTGTCGACGGGCACCGTTAATCCCGATTCCTGCACCTACTTAGTGGTGCAAAGCTGCACATCCCGTGTGTAGCGGCTTGATAAGTGCAGTAAATAATGCGTGCTTCATATCGCCAGCTCAAGAACAGCATAGTAATCAGCCCTGTCATACTGGCATAATGGGTTCTCCCGGTATTTCCTCGGAGAGTTCAATTGGCGCCAATGTTGGATTGGATATTGAAGGAACTCTGGCACTTGGAACTTCCAATTCAAATGACGAGCTCGAGTGCTGTCTTCCGCGCAACACGGTGAACCAAGAAGATATTACGTCCTGGACGAAACTAAGAATATGAACAATATCTCCAAGGCAACATAACGTACCTCCCGCAAGCCGAAGACGATGAACGCGCCTAGCGGAACTGGAATCAAAGTGAGTAAGTAGTGCAAGCGAGGTGATGATGAACAGATCCTACGGGCAGCTGGGAACATATATGTCACCTCTGTCCGCACGTCACTCAGAAAAAGTATGGCGGAACTTGATATTGTTTGTCAAGGGCAGGACCTTGCAGTGAGGCAGACTTGAGACTACTTACGTGAGGGTGACGCATGAGTAGAGGAGGCAGAGGCCAAACCGAAAGCAGAGTGAACGTGATGGTGTCCGGGTGACGAGTGGGAAGGCCGTCTTGATTGTCTTCCATTGCCGGTAGTATCGAATTGTTACGACGGCTTACATGATTCGTGAGATGAGAGTGATGGATGTGCTGTCACAGGCGCATACCTTCCAAAGTGAGGATTATGACCATTATTGCGGCACAGAAGGACGGAACGACGAGAGGCCTACACGTAATGGCGGTCAGTATGGAGCCACATCATGGCACAGGTCAACGGACGGCCCGTGGATTCGAATGACACAATATAGCCCGTTTGAATACACCGACTGCGGCCGTGACATGACAAACTAGATCAAGGTTTAATCAAGTTGGTCCGAGAATGTGAGCTGACACCTCACCGTCCCAGCGCCCACTGAAAAGACGAAGAAGACCAAGTAAGGCGTGCCGAGCATCTGGCACGAGGCATCAGAACGGGAACCTCCCACACAGACCGCCAAATACCACAATCAAATACAGCATCCGAGGAACGCGACAAAGGACGGTATGCTGCAAACACTGCATCGCAATCCAGGTCTGCAAGACAAGTTCAGTGGTTTGCACGAACGTTGGTTGGATCCTCACGTGAATAGCGATCGCTAGACCAGCAACGACTGCCCTAACAGCCGTGCCCGAAGCTTAGTATGCGTAGTCGTCAAAGAGATGCAACATACATCGGAGCCGCACCATACACCATGCTAGCTTGCACTGCACACATTTTGAGGCGCAGATTGGCGCTACCACCCCCAGTATATAGGCTACCCTGGAGATGAGTCGCGTCGCATTTACAAGTGGTTCCGTCACTTACTACAGACAATGAATAATTGAGTAGAAAATCCAGGTGATGCAAAAATTGATGATAGTCGGGTGCCAGGTCACCTTCCTACACACCAAAGCAGTCAAGACTACGACAGGAAGACCAATCTGCCCCCCAGTAATGAGCAGAGCAAGATACACGGAGCCCAAATGCTGGAGATCAAGCAGATTCAGGTTGTCTACTATTTGTAGTAAGCTCATCATATAATCAGAATGCACCAAACTGCGTACCTGGCATTATATTTCATGAATCTTGAAGGCAAAGACAGAGATAGCGCCGAGGAGCAATGACAGGGCAGGGGGGGTTGAAGCGCCAGTCCTAGCTGATATATGAGAGCCACTAGGAAAACAGCCGATGTCTTATATTTCCGTGTACAGCGTAATGGAGAGCATGGTCATCTCCTGGATTGGGCCGCACAGAAACGCGGGACCGCTCACTTACCCATGTAAAGAGAATCACCCTAATAGGATATATAAACCATCACCTATGAACTCACCAGCGGGACCACGCAGATCCTCGTAGATCCAACATTGATAGTAGCCAATTTGTCCGGAAATAAAGAGGCAGGTGACCTTAAGATAGGATCATTCGACCGCAAGAATTTGCATTCGGTGTTTCAAGTTTAGATAAATGAGTGATAGTGCGAAGCAGAATAAACACAAGACACAATGGAGGGACACGCGTCGTACATGATGAATCTGCGCCTCTTCATCGAGCATCAATGAGTAAAGGGGGAAATCGCGATGACGGCGGAGCAAGTTCGACGGTGGGGACAAATTGAGAATTCACCACATGCACACCATATTTCAGTACCCCCGTCATTCTGTCACCGTTTTCTGAGGGGGTAACTTCAGGCGCCTCGGTTATGGGTGGCAAGAGGGCCGAGATAAGCGTTTGTGTCTTCGAGAGGCAGTCTGATGCAGCGCGGTCCGCGTCATGCATAGGAAAATCAGTCAACTATAACAACGCGAAAGCGTGAGTGGACCATCCTACACATAGCATGATAAAGACAAATTTACGTGTGATTGTAATCGGTCAATTGCGTGTCCCAACGTTGCCACTTCAGCGTCTTTCCATTTGCAGGCAATATGACGCAGGAATGACAGGTCGTATAGAACCTGGAGCATATCCAGAGCGTCTCCATCATTGACGCGCCGGACGAATGCGGCTGAATACTTAGCGATCGTTCGTTGGGGAATGGTCATCAGATATGACTGGTGATGACTCATGCCCAGGTTATGTATGGAAGAAGAAAGCAAGTACAGACATTCCATCATCGGCGGAGATGGGTGTTTACACGTGGATGCTACACTATAATTAGTATATTCCAACAGCGAACAAGTAACATACCAGGATGCGCCCGCCACATCGTTGCATTTCGTGCGTAATATGCTACCACATCGGAAACAACCTGTTTCTCCCAACACGACATAATTCGTTCGAAAAGTGTATTCATATCCTCTCGAAAGCCTCCAGAATGCGGGCGTGAATACCTCACAGAGTGAATTCGTATTAGCAACTCACTAGTTGCTACATCCTGATCGCAGCCAACATTGGAGGCGAAAGGTGAAGTAGAGAGCTCTTTCGCTATGTGAGCGCAGAAAATAAGGTTGTTCGTCGCCTTATTGATGCCTTTGAAGGGGTTTCAGGGCAAGGCATATCGTAAAACATTCGGCTTACCACGACTAGCCATAAGCTCCTCGGAATAGACTTTGAGTGCTGACACTACCTTGCCACACAGTGCCTGTGCTTCTGGGCGGTATGTTCCGGTAAGCTCGACGACCAACCTCCTATGGTAAACTTCAAGACTTGTAGTGGAATCGCAGCTGTCGCGACGTACTGACTACTTTCGCCATCTGCAAACATTCTGGAGAGATCATCTTGCAACAAAGCAGCAGCATCTTCTAGGATTGCAAGAACCTTGTGCAGCCGTGGAACCTTCCCGTTGAGTCGCTGTGCCAATGCTGCCTTGTAGGCGTGAAAATCAGGGTCAAAAGACGATGGTCCAGTTCCGGGTGCAGGCTGAAGAACTGGTTGAGAATGGTATAAGCTGCAAAGAGGGGAGAATATGCCTGGTAACATGAGCGTCGAGTTATCTGTGAATTCTAAATGGTTTCCGCACCCTCGTTATCGGATCCTAGAGACGCGAGTGCTTGCGAGAACTCTTTCTCTGCACGTACAAGTATCGCTTTCCAAATGCCCGTAATACGCATGCCGAATATTTCATCGAGGAGTTCCGTGAGATTGGCTATTTCAGGTGCCTCGAGACCCGAATGTGCCACCCACTTCCGCAGGGACGATCGAACCTTCCAAACGATGCTCACTACGTCGAGTGATGCAAACCACTTGTCGAACGTCCCACGGATGTTTGCCATAGATTGACTAAACCAACTGCCCAGTTTGTCATGCAACACTTCCTGTGGAAGTGAAGACGAAACAGATGACAAGTCAACAAAGGGTCGGTATGCTCGAATGTTCGCAGGCAGGAGAGAAACATAAGTAGACGAGGGGAGCGAGTTCAAGATTGCTTGAGTGTTTAAAAGCAACTCAGCAGGAAGGTTGGATAGGGGGAAAGATGAAGGCTCGGACTGTATGCTGTCCAGCACGACCAAAGCCAGAGAACGCGCAGAAGAGGAGGTCCCAAAGACAGCACGCGCGGTATAAAGTGTCCGTGAAATCGCCTCCAAAGCCGTCCTTGTGGAATTCTTGACAGCAATCGCAACAGTCTGCGCAGAAAGTTTTGTTGCCCTTTCAGAAACCCTTAGAGCCCTTTGCAGACTGCCATTGGCTTGCAGGCCATTGCTGAGTTCAAGGGTACCGAAACCTTTGGCAAGTAGAGAATTCAGAGCTCGTGTCCGCTGGGAAAGGAAAATAGTTAGAGTCTCCGTAAGCGGTCGAGAGTCGAGAATATGAAGTGTTAAAAGGGTAGCACAAGTTTCCTGAGACCAAAGAGGTTATAGTCTGAAGAAACTGGGTCAAACAGACGAACCTCGCATGTTTTATCATACAACCTTAGTGACAACGTTGCCCGATGTATGATCTGAGTACGGAAATGAGATACGGTGTCCCATTGTCGCTGAATCAAAGGGAACTGCTCCTATGACAAAAATTGTCAGGAGATAGTTGACAACTTGAGCTGGTGACTGACTAGCACATCAATACCACCTTGCGACCAGCTTTCATCATCCTGAGCGTCATCACGAATCAAAGCTCGATGAACGACGCGCGCGAGAAGGAACAACCAAGCGGCTTGAAAGTACTTCTCGCGTTCAATCAACCGCCATAAATGCTCTGGGGCATCCAGGAGTAGTTTTATATGCGCAGAAAGCGCCTGTAGCATTTGCAAGTGCGAATCTAGATGCTAGAGTGGTTAAGACACGCGGGGGAAGGAGGTCGCGCCAGCTTACCGTCCTTTCCGCTTTGTGAGACATGGTTCTGAACGCTAGGCACCCTCTGGGACCGAATCGCAGCCGTGGTCTCCCCTAGCGCTTCCTGTACACGCTTTGCAGACGTTGCAATGGATACGATTGAGGAGGAGGCTTGAAGCAAATCACGGTATCGTTCCCTGCGCTTTCCAAGCACCGTCAAACAATAAGACGCACGCTAGATATCTCCACGCACCCGACCATAATTCGAAGATCTTCCTGCTTTGCCTCAGCGTCGGCCCTGGTCGCAAACTTGGTCAACAGGTCCAGTGAGGATGAGACACACTGTACCTCAGCTGAGCTTGCTTCGTTTTGACTTCGGCTATGGTATACTTTGCAAAGAGTTCGTCCGGTTCAATGTCAACAGCATCGTCCTGCGATTTGCTAGGAATGAAACTCCCAGATTGCGAAATCGCCCGGGGCAATTTGTTCGCAAGTGGAGAGAGAACGGACGCTACACCTGGTGACCGCAATGATTCCAATGGTACTTTGGATGAAGCCAAGGAGGCCACCGACGCTGTCGACGGTCGCCGAGCCATGCAATGGGCTGACAGCAACACCCCCGTAACTTAAAAGACGTGCCTACGAGGAATTGATTACGTAACCGTCGAGTTTTGGATACAAGGTGTGTTCCCGTGATCAACTAGTCCTACGCAGCGATATTTAATAATGCTCCCGGCAAGCATACACTATCTTCCCTCAGCTTCGTTGCTGGCTGTTTCTGCACCATCCATCTCAACCGGACTGGGTTTTCGGTCGCCAGGAGGTGGCACAGGCGCTGCGGATGACGTCTGTGATGACTGTGAAGTCGACGACCCATTTTGGGTGGGCGAGTTGGTAGCCGAGTTGGCTAGCCGCTGGTCTAGTGCCTTGAGGGCGAGTGCGCTGAGACTTGGATCAGACACGTCACCAGTCCATGGCAGTCAGTGTACACACCGTCGCCGTTCAGCTTCCGCCCGAGCACCACCAGGAAGTTGGCTGTACCCAGACTCGATATCGTGAGGTACAGAGGTTGGGATCAAATGAAATCGCGTTGCCATTTTGTGGGCGGTATTTCCGAGAGCCGATAAAACGGGACTAGAGAGGACACTTCGACTTACAACGACTGTGAAGAGATTCGAGACTTACTGCAAGAAAGGAGGGAACCAACTCGTGAGGGAGAATGTTTCACTCCTATCTCCATAGGTATTGGTGCCACTACCAATGTCTGTGTTGCGCTTATAGAAGCGCAAATATATCCACGAGACGAACCAGCCAAACTGGATGACGATATACGGACACTGAAAACCAATGATTACCATGACAGTGGAGAAAGTAACATATGCCATTGGCAAAGTCTGTAAATGGATATGTGTCGATGAAGTACGCAGAACAGGGAAACGGCGGTTTACCTTGACGCGCACTTTGAAGAAACCGAGGATCTGTACTTGATGTTCGGGTATCAGTTGCGTGAATGCAACCAATACGCTGGTAAAGAGCGCCATTTGGCCGTGATACTGCATGCCATACCTAACGAGGCTAAGAACGTGGTCAACCAAGTGGTCATGGTCTCTTACAAAAACAAGTCCGCGTTCCGGGTGGCGACGAATTCAATCCAATTAAAGGTAAACGCGATGAGATTCGGCACCGTAACGCAGACAACTATAAACTTCAATGTCTCGACTGTGCCCCATAATCGTTCAAAGTAACGCAACGAGGCTGGTATGACAGCCAATGTCACGAACAGCTGCGAAGCATAAGCGGGTAGGAAAAGCAAGGTCGTCGGCACTAACATACCTCGATGATGGTGACCTCGACCAAAGCAGAGGTGGCAAAGGTCCACGGGTAGAAGAGACTAGAGCCTGGCACGAGGGTTAGCCAAGGTACGTATACGGTTCCTGTGGACCACCGGATCCAGAGGTACAAGGAGGTAGTGGCGATGGTTGCAGCGACGAATGCGCGTGTGACTGGGGGTATTGAAGTGAGATACTGGAGTGGTGTCGACAGAATGGCCATTCCGAAGCTAATGGGTCATGGAAATCACTCTGCGCAAGTATCCCGCTCACTTTGCTACTTCCATCCAATCCACTTGTTTGTCCCTGTTTGTCTGATAGCGCCAAAGGGTTGCTGTTACGTCAGCAGACGCCTCTTTCCCCCATTCCGTCATCTGTCCTATGGCCGACTACGACTTTCGCCCTGGAGGTTCGCTCAAGCTCAAGGGCGGTGTCGCGGAAGGAGGTATCGTCAAGAAGTATGTCCCTCTTTCTCGTCGCCCATGTCGACAATGTCTTATGTCATCAGAAAGAAGAAATCAAAGTCGAAAGCAAGACCTGACGACATAAAGGAGCGGGACCGCGAACGAGTCAAGGAGCTTTTGTTGAGCGAAGACAAAGGCTCAACTCCAGGTTCCGCATCCGGAAGCAACCGTGCTTCCCCTTCGCTTCCCAACGCAAACGATAGAAAGACAGAGGCTGAGAGGCGGTTTGAGGAAGCACAGCGCCGCAGAGTGAGCGTCAGATCGATCTCCTTCTTCAACCACTAACCCAGTCCTTTAGCTGATGGGAAAAGTAGCCAGGATAGCACACAAGACGCACAAGGATCGCGTTAATGAATTCAACGCCAAGCTGGAATCGCTGAGCGAGCATCATGATATTCCAAAGGTCCGATTGTGAAATTCGTGGTCCGTGCAGGCTCTCACGGCATTTCCACAGGTTGGCCCAGGATGAAACCCGCGTAAATCGCGTCGAGCGCCTCTCCACCCGGGAAGCAAGGCTTTGCAATGCTCTATTGTACCGGGCTGTGGCGGTTGCTATGTGTTATATCCTCGTTTCGCCAATTCGTGTACTCGCACGTTGTATCGGACCAGGAATGTAAGACGTTCGGAAAGCTCCAGGGGTCACGTATTGTGAAATATTTGTTGTGCTGGCTTTCGATATAAGTAGTTACGGAGGCACGACTAATAAGTCCGCGACCACTCTTGACCCTTTTCCTCCACCTTCCACTCAACTGCATCATGTCTGCTGCACAGCAGGCCGAGAAGAAAGGTCACATCTGCCCGCCCTCTGATGCCAGCCATCCCGCAGATAGATGGGAATCACTCTACGTATATGCCTTTATTTGCAAGTTCACCAGTCTGCGCTCCAAGGTCGAGGGGTTCGAGACTCCGACGGAGTAAGTGTCCATTCGTTCGAATCTCAGTTAGGTTTCCCTTGCCACAACTGTCGATTTCACCCGATGGTAGTTTCGAAAATGCTCTCTTGATGCCAGGGGCAGACCCTATACTTTCCAAGATACTCCAGCAATTCATACTAAATCTGCGTCCGCAAACGCGTAATTTGAGGTATGTATATTTCTGCAGCTCATGCAGACCGTTGGGAACGTTTTCGGGCTCTACTAGCGTGGATCAAATATCCTCAACTCTCTCTAGTGTCCTTGCGGATACCTTCAAGACCTCGGAGAGGACCGTTTTCTGGGATGACGAACGCGGAGCAAACGTGGACCCCATTGCCACCTTGGGAGGTGGTTTCTTTGCCGCCGATTGGGTCCTGAAAGTGGGTCCATTCTCGTAATCATGCGAAATACCCCTAAACGCGTTACAATGGATCGGAAACAGCTCAAAGTTCTGCGGGCACTCGTGGACGTGCAGCTCGCTCATTCAACGGAAGTAAAGAACGTTATCGATCGCGCTTGGGGCGTGACGCAACACAAGCACAAGAAAAAAGATCCTGTAAATGCCCCACCAGATGCATCCGATTCCAAGAGTCAAGAAAGGTTGCAGCTTGTTCCCCTGGGACAGGACTCCTCAAGAAAACGCTACTGGGTTGCGGATGGTCCGTGTGTCTTTAATTTCGTTGCATTCGCCCCACATCATATTTGCGTGTATTTGGTGTGAAGCCGCATTTTTTGGGCCCCTTGATATCCGGCATTAGCCGTCTTTCATGGATTCCCGCTAACTGCCGTTCCAATCTATCTTAGATTCACCGCGGATATATGTGTCGACTAATCCCTGGAAAATCACGGCGACATTCCAGACCATTTCTTCCACGCGAGAGGAATACTTGGCAGTTATTGAATCGCTCAAGGCAACTGCTCCTCAAACTGGGAAGAAGAGTAAGATAGAGCAGGCTCATCTGGCGTTGATTGACGCACTTGAAAGTCGCGTCGATGTTATATGTGCTGAATTAGCGGTGAGTCGGCATTCCTTTCCGTTCCGTAGATAGAAAGTGGTAGACAGTGAACGGACCGTGTGACCTGATCGCTGACTTGACATACAGCGCGTGCAAAGGGTCCGCCGGAAAATTGAACAAAAGCAGATCCTCATGGCTCAGGCTGAGATCAGGGAGACGCGGACACGACGCCAGACGCGGCGTCCAGACTACGTATACAACGACGCGGAGAGCGGCGAGGTTGGTTATTTCCTCCAGTTTCATATCAACGTCGTTGCTGATTTAATCTTGCTTTGTAAGGATGACACTGATGAATACAAGCTCGAGGATGAGAATGACGATGATGACGCTTTTGACCACGACGATTTTCCCAACTTCCGCCCCGAGACGCGGGGTAGACGTCGGGCAGCTGGGATACCCCCCCAGCGGAGATCCACGAGAGTCACAAGAGGTAAACGTGGTTCACCCGATTCTTCGACGCATGAATGGCGCGGAGAAAGACGGTCGAGTCGGCTAGGAGCTTCGGAAGATATGCAGTTGGACCGTCCACTAAAACGTGCGCGGACGGAAGAGAGTACGACAAGTTCTGGGTCCGTGGAGTTGCCCGGCTCCGTAGTAGCACCCACAGAGAGCGAGCAAAGGGCTAAAAATCAAGGTGCCGCCGCAATGAAGCCTAACGAGATCCCTATGGAGCAGGTCGGTGGGAAGAAGAAAAGCAAGTTTTGGTACTATGCGGTCGAGCCTGTTGCTGGACCCGCTCGGTCGTCCATACTCGGCAGCAAAATTTCGACGACTGCGAATGGGAATGGACTCAACGACACTAGTAACGGTTGGCCGCCTTCAAGACCCGGAGCCGATGATGGGATGGATGTGGACAGATGCGTGGATGAACTCTCACCTTCCTTTGTGACGAAGCAGGCGCAACATGCACTGCTGTCCGGAAACTGATGGTGTTGCCGCATTTTCAGCATTGCATTTGGTGTCAAGATGGTGCAAGTAGCTTACATTTCATACCACCCACTAGCATTTTGGTTGAAGCAACATAGTCTATGCATCGCATTTATTGTCGGCATTTTATATATATATCATACAACTAGCTGGTGATCTAATCATTTATATCGTTTGGGCGTGGTGGCGAAGTTTTTCCTAATAAGTGTAAGCCGAGAGTTGAGTTGTATGCGAGGCAGTGAACACCCGACCCACTGAGAGCAGACCACTTCAGCAAGTTGCCAGGGCCGCGATGTACGCGCGAATCACAGACTCTGCTGTGCGCAACATTTTCCATTCGACACGCAGCTTTCGTGGTCGTCCTCAGCCCCCCCCCCTCCGACGAGCAACGACCCTGGTGACCATCCCTCCTTCCTCGGATGATGCAGGACTCGTCTCCCTCTTCAATCAGCCGCAGAATGGCAGG
>JBBPJN010000291.1:0-17247 GCA_038088755.1 Boletus aff. separans
TCCGTGGCTTTTCCTACACGGGTGTTGTCCTCCGAGTGATAAAGACAAGTTCGTTCTCCGTACGCTTGCAGGCAGCCTGCCAGGAGATTCGAGCGACTCCAGACTCGATGCCTTCTCCAATTGTATGTGCCAAATGTATAATAACTTTGACCATTACTAAAATTCGAATAACTACACAACCCTGGAGGAGGCTATTCCTTCTACTCTTACACACAAGCTTTGCGCAATGACAACAAGAAAAAGAAAGGATGTTTTGAGGCCGTCGGCACAGAACTGATGAGACTGGTGCGTCACGATCATGACTGCTGCAAGGAGTGGACACATCACCCGTCATCGAGAACTTCCTTCCCTGAAGCACACTAGCACTTCCTCCAGATATTCTACTCGCTGCTTCAATAGGGAAATATTCCAACAGAGGGCAAACAATCTGTTACCTTACTGGCAATGGCGCTCATATCTCTGTCGTTACAACAAATGGGGGACATGGCATTGCATCTCCTCCTAACCTGGGGAAGCGAGGAAGATTGCTTGGAGAACGTTAGACTCATTGCTGATGCCGGATGCGATCCTCACTTTCGGAACCTAGCCGGGGAGACACTGCTGCAATAGCAGTAGCAGCATCATGCCGCGGCGAGGTATGGATGCACCACTGTCCTGTCGGAATATCTACTTTCGCGCGATGCTGCCATTGCCCTACGATCATATCTGGTTTTCCTCCGGCCAAACGACAATCCGTTTCCTGCCTTAAAAGGACAACAAGCCACTCAGCGCTGCAGCTAACAGTGGTACCGAATTGGTCTGTCGCGCTTTCAACTCCCTTCTGTTTGACGACACGACGATCGTCGAGCGTTTGCTGAGATACTCATTGACCCTGGTTGGGATCTCTCTCGGTGCGAAGCATGGCCGGCGAAACACCTATCCATGGTGCAGCGAGGCACGGACACATTTTCAATCTCATCTATCTGTGTTCACAAAGCGTCCCACTCTCCACCGATGTTCTACTTGCTGCAATGACAGGCAACGAATCCGTTGCAGTACCACTCGTCCGCTCCTTGATTCGTGAAGGAGCCTGCGTAAGCATTGTCGACTCCAACGGTGGCCAACGTTGTAACTCTGTATCACCCTCTGCGGTGCAAGTCTATTCTTGAAAAGGACAGCAGTCTCGTCGTGGGTTATTATAGAAGGTCCTTGAGATTTCGCTTGGTGGCGACTCCGATCCCTAGTACGCACGGAACGTAGATGGGCAGACGCCGCTTGACATTGCAGAAGAGAATGGTCATTTTTTTCAAGGAGAGTTTTATGTGCTTGGTCCAGAAATCCCGCATCAGTTCCTAGTGGAGATACGTAGCATTTACCTACCTTGCGGTAATGCTCCGGCGAATGCACTTTGTGGGGATAACAGGTCAGAGTATCTCTACGCCGATGTATCTAGACCATTTATACATGCAAATATCGTCATATCATAACCAGTACAACACGAAGTCGTTCAGAGCTTGCCCGTCAGCTTGCCGAGAAGAAGATACCGCGTCAACAGCAACAGGCACACCGAGAATAACAGGATTCCACCTGATCCCACGCTAAGAATGCGTGTGCCAAAGGAGTCCGAATCACTTACCGGCGTACCACCCCACGTCCTCAAAGCCACCTGTCGCGGAATTGATGGCTCCAGATATCGGCGGTCCAGCGAGTGCGCCAAAGGCGGCAAAACTCAGGAACAGCCCTGTGCGTCGACCGACGTCGACGATGGCACCCATGGACATGACAGGTGCGGGGAGGAGACATACGTAGGTCCCACACGAAAACCTGTCGGGGAAGATCATCAGTGTTTACATAGTCAACGGTAGTGGGTCTGAGTACCCGTAGATCACAGCGATCGCAATGAGCGCAACTTTGCTTGTCGCGAACGGCCACGCGAACGTCATCGTGGCAGCTACAACGATGAATGGACACATGACATTGATTGCACCTGTCCATGCATATAAACACCAGAATCGACAGATATGATCCGATACTCACCAACTCGATCCGCTAGAATTCCAGCTGAAATGCGTCCGAAAGCAGAAGCGCCATTTGCGATAGCGATGAAGTAGAATACAAAGTCATTCGAGACGCCTACTTGAACGGCGCTGATAGGTATGTAGGTTAACACTGTCCGATGTGCGTTAGTCATGTAATCATTCAATGACCTCCTAAAATATAGAACTATTGAAGAACAAGTAAAGCAAACGCCAAACACACCAATATATAACCCGAGGAATGTAGTTGCACCTGAGATGCAGTAAATAGCATACGCTGGGTTTTTGAGTGCAGCCCAATTGAACAAGCCACCTTTCGCATTTTGTGGTGGGAGCCGTCTATCTAACGTCTGTCATGCACCATCGGCATTGTCTTCATTTGTCACAAAATGAAGAGTTAAGGCGTAAGAACTCACAAGGTTTGCTACACCGAGTAAGAGGATCAATATAAATCCAAAAATCCGCATTGTCCACTTGAATCTGGTGGGTGAACAATAAGAGCCACATCGAAAAAGAAAGATAACTCTGCACATACCCAACTTCAGGTATCAAATTTTGTGCTGCGATCGGGAACAGTGTCCCTCCAACTGACGATCCAATAGCATTGATACCCAGGGCCAGACCTCTTCGTTTCGAAAACCAATGTGATACAACCCCTAGTGCCGGCCCAAATAATATACCGCACGCTAACTGTTCGGCAGCATCACAAGGGCAGTGAGCAGGCGTTCGCATACCCTTTAATGGGAGTGAAGCTCACCCCGATGCCTAATCCCTGCACCAAAAAAAACTGCCAATATACCTTGCACTCTGCGACGAGGAAGGTGCACAGTATTAGAAGACAGCTAGCAAGGAAGTATGGTATCTTGAAATATCCAATATCGAATAGCCGTCCTGTGACGAGTCCCGGGAGAAAGACAAGGGCGTACTTGGGGTACCAACGTGGTTCGAAAATAATTGCATGAGAGTCATAGCGACGTGTAATGAAATTCCGAATCAGAGAAGAAAAATTGCATCCGATGGTCAGAGCCATTTCTCGTCTCACGGAAATGACTTTGCCAACCTACCTGCACAGAACCAATCCATGCACTGCGAAAGAAAACGAAAACATCAACAACAGTAGACGGACATCGATCAACAAGTGCCCCTTACATATCTGACGGGTTTTCATCAGGAAGTATCACCTCTTCGTAATAAGCTTGAAAGATCTATCCACAAATTAGTCTATCTACTATTTCCAGAATGTATCAGAAACTCACGCCCCACGCGTTGACATATCCAAACCTATCGAGACAAAAAAGAACGTTAGCTAAGACGCAAGAGATGCGACCAAGACAAAAACCACCCACGCCGCACACGTCGTCAAACCAGTCCTGTACATATGACCCCGTTGTTCAATAAGTACTCAGTACGTTATGTAGAACGGTAACATACGCACGCAAGGATGACACTCCACGCTTTGAGGCCCCCATCTGGTGGTCCTCCCGCATACTTGGCATATTTGCCGGTGAGCTTTGTCGTACCCTTTTCTGAATCCTGGTCGCGTAAAATAACACTTTCGTCGTGAAGAGTTTTCCCCTCTGAAAAAGAGACATCGGAAGAGAATGATGGTGGGGTTACGTCAAGTACACCCTTTCCAGCCCCGTCGTCAGATTCTACCTGGCCAAATCCATCTCTCTGGACTTGGGCTTGACTATCACCTTGCAGAGGATCCATGACGCACGTTAGAACGAACAAAATGGCCCTAACAAGTAGCGACGTTCAAGTGCTGAGGAACTGGACTAGAAGGAGCGAGGATGGGCAGAAGAACAAAGCTGATTCGATTAACAAGGCGCATGAGAAAACCGCGGAACATCTGAATGTTACTCCCATGATTTATATTGAGTATGGCTTCATCCTTGAGCCGCGCGCGGGATAACAGTCATTCGGGTCCTCGTTGCCGAGTGATCAAGTGATACCATAAGCTTGACTTATGAAGTTGGCGGCATTAGGACCATGAGATGATTATATGGTCGAAAACGTTCAGAAAAAGGCTTGATGGCTCCCCTCCATTGGCTGGGTCATGGTTGCCCCACCATTTATGTAACCGATAAGGACGTGAATGAACGCACGGTCATCGGTACGAGAGCTTACTCACCAGCACCGCCAGCATCTGGCCCAAAGTGTATCACCACAACAGGAAACTTCGCACTGGCCCGGGTAGGGGGCCAAGATGGTTCGATTTCCAAAGCTTCATACTCAACTTGACTCAGCGAGCATCCCAAGAACGGGCAACAATACGTGGACAGCCTCCACTTTGTCAGCTATCTGAGTCTCTAAACACTCGACCCCGTGAGTTTGATGTTCGGCTAGGGCAGCAAAGACTTTCCATCAGCCGTGACCATGCGCGCTCAACCTAGTAAATTACTCAATCTGATTATTTCTGACTGCGGAGAAATCGATTGTAATCCTTTTCGACGAGATGACGCGACAACCAAATGACGAATACGAGGGCTGTGAGACAAAGCGGCGTAGTCAGACTGTTCCCGCGATTTAATTTAAACCCGCACTGCAAAGTTACTCACGAAGCGACATTCTACTAGGTAGGACCGTCTGGAGAAGTATCCACAGATAGTAGATGGACCTCCATTGCCTTGTACTCTCCTCACTCCAACGGTCCTTCATCGTGCCCAACACCTGTGGTGTCTACCGCCCTCTACATCCATGAGAATGTCAAGCTTGACGACTTCCGGATTGGCAAGTACATTGGGTGTCACACTTAAGGGCGCCAAATGGACAGACGTTGCATCAAACCTCTTGTCAGGTACGGTCGTACATTACATTTCACCGTCCTGCGGGACCAGAGATACAACCAATGGCATTTGGACACCACGGTCAAGTTCACCCTCAACCATTGGGGCCATGACCATCATCGGCAACCGTACAATTCGTTTGGCCCTGTCTGTCATTGAAAATTCGAACCTGCGCACCAGAGTTGACATAAATGCTTGAATCTCGATCACACTGCAGGTTGCAATTGCAATTAGTGACACTCGTTGATACACAAGGAAGCGTGGAACCGTACGCAAAGCGCCACCCTAGGCACGCCTGACTGCCACTGTAGAAGGTCAATCTGTTACGATGGTCAATATGTGGGTGAATTTATTTCAGAGCACGACGCAAAGAGGCGTACAAATTCGAGTATACGCCAATTCCAGGTAATTTCTTGTCATCCATCACGCCATCCAACCACCGCTCGGGATTGAACTCGTGTGCATCCTCACCCCAGAGGTCTTTATCGCTGTAATATCATGTTCGTTCGCTATCTGAGACGTATTTATGTGACGAAAGGGCTCACCGATTGCATCCAGAAATAGATATCATGATTTCTGTGCCTTTTAAAAAAAGTACCTTGTCGATCATATCTCCGGACTCCGTGAGAGTGGCTTCGAAAGTGGAAGAATGTCATCTTGACCAGCCACTCGGAAGGGATGGCTTGCTATCGGGTGGAGTCGTAATCTTTCCTGTGGAGGTAATGAAGACGGTATGCAGTAAATGCATAGATGCCGATTACCTTGATCACAGCATTCAAGTAAGGCATAGCTTCCAAATCTGCAACTGTAAGCTGTGGATCGCCACGTGCGTGGGTGGTGACCTCTGTCTTCCTTATCTCATTTCGTACTCTCGACTGAACTTCGGAATTTCGCGCAAGCTCCAGTAAGATAAAGGAGATAGCAGTTGCAGTAGTTTCGTGACCGGCGAGTAGGATTGTACTGTATGCAATGGTTCAGACCTTGAGTAAATGGACAACATCAATGAAACTTACCGCATCTGCGCAAACAATTCTTCGTCGGACAATCGCTTCTTTGCATTTGGATCCATGTTAGCCTTGACTACAAGACTGTTAACAAGGCTGTCCAGAAATAAGCAACATGATGGAAACACACTGAGGGTAAAGATATCCGTATTACCCTTTCGATGGCGACCGAGGTCCACGGATCATGGACAAAGATGGGCGGGTGAGACATTTGCACAGCGCGCAAGCCAGAAAGAGGGCGATTAGCCCCACAGCTGCGGAAGACGAAATCATGATGGAGAGAGATCACGATAGAGACATATTTTGCAAAGGCCACCCTTATAAATGAGTTCAAAGATGGGAAACAGGGTAAGTCCACTCGGCTCCTACTGTGTCGTGTTGCTTCGTATCGTTTCCATCACGTGTCATCAACACGTATGGCTTCCCTCGGTCCATCGCACTCCATGTGTTTCGGCAATGATGGGCACACTTCCTTGGATCAATAGGGTTCGACTCCGAATGTTGCTCCCGGGATGTTTTGGCACACTGCAATTGGGTCCTCTCCATGCTGCAGACGTGTAAAATCCTGATGCCGAGATGTCGACGATAAAAAGAGCACCTCTCCACAAGTCCGGGAGTCCAGGAAGCTGTGAATCTCTTATGACATCTGTCAATCGTGCCAGTTGGTATCTTCAGTTGCCACATATCTTGGTTAAAGTGACAACTGCAGACAGTCCCTTCAGCTTTGAGTTTACAGCTTGGCACTGAGCTACGCAACACCAAATTTGAGCGGAATCCTTGCTAAGGCAAAATCCACTCTTACATTTGAGCAATCGGTCAGCTTGCGTTCAACGACTCAAAGGCAATCGACCGCGGACCATGATATAGCGAACGACCAGGACCAGATTGACGATTACCGGCATGTCTCGTGCGATCGCCGGGTGTCAACGTTTCAATGTTCAAGTGCTCTGTTTCATCTACGATGGAATGATGTACACCTGCCACGTCGTTCACGAAAGGCGACCTCGAACAAATAGATGCCAACAAAACTAGGTTGTCTTGACACGTCATTTATCAGCGTTTGCCCAAAGGACTCTGAAGTGTTTCAGGTTCAGACGCTTAAATGACTCTCATGCCACGATAGTTGTGAGTACTCGAGTGTCGAATGTGCTGGTAGGCACCTAAGTGACAGCTGGAATCCGGTGTTCCTCGGATTCACTGCTGCAGGGACACGAGCCAAGTAGACCAAAGTCTTGGGTGGCGATAGAAGGTTCACTCATTTGGTTGGTCGCCAGTCGAGGAGCGACTGTAACCTGCTGCCGACGTGGTAATCACCACCATCCAACCGTTCAGAGATCAGTGTCGATTTGCTTTCACCCGTATCAGCACTGAACCCACGACGGCAATCGAAGTGACTAGAAAGCGGACCCGGAATTGGAGCCCTTCACAAGCAAGTGGCATGTGTAGGTGTGCATTCCAACTATTCAACGAAGGTAGGTCCGCAGCTGCAGAAGAAGATATCATTGTGGGGAGAAACCTAATGTATGTACAGTGTCGAACGCCTTATATCCCGGCTCTGCTGGTCGCTTGGTATGGCGTGTTGCTTCTCGCGACGTGTCGTGTCGCCTCGTTGATGGACCAACATGTAATTAGCCTACAAGCGTGGTGCCATGTTTTGCATTCCACTATGTAGTAGCATTGCCTTAGTCGTCTTTGCTGAGTACAATTACTAGAAGGCCTTCTGCATAAGAATAGGCTGCAAATCAGTAGAACGGCAGTGTCGATCAGTCGAAGCGTTAACTACAGACAAGGGAATAGGTGATTCCGCAATAGGACGATGAGCTCGAATTGGCAGGTATTGGTCCTAGTGACCGGTCACTAGTCATGCTAGCCTCTTGCATCCGTACGAAGCCACCTAGCTTAATGGGTCCGATGCCGCTATGATGACACAAGTGTAATAGTGTCGAATACTGTCGTGCCTCCGAGTCGGTTTTCGTCGCAAGCGCTCGTGGTAAATGACAGGGGATTAGAAATTCATACTGGCTGGAACTTCAAATTTCTTCATCGTGTCCGCCAGGTTTTGCTTTAAGCCACAATTCTGAAGTTGTTCAGCGGCTGCGCTGGGGTTCGATACACTCAGGATTGACCTCAGTCCAAAGGCACGGTTTTTGCGGAACTATGACAAGTTTTTTGGCTCGCTTCTGGAAGGTGAATTTATGTAAAATGGACGAGAAAGAGAGTGATTGTCTTCATTTCGACGCTCAGATTCTAACTTGCAGTCTTCAATGTGGAAATGTGCATCCGGTTACTTCATGCTTCTACGACGCTTTCTTAAATTGCCCAGCAGCTACGAGCGCGATCACTGTATCTAGATGGTCAAGACGGCGGAAGGTAGTGGTCGTGTCTCGCGTCGTCACTCCTTTTCAACAAAAATTCCGTAGACTTAACTTTCGATATTGAACGCTGAGTTAGTCGCCAAAACCCTTATCCCGGTTTGGGCGTCTCGCCAGAGTCTCTGCACTGCGGGCAACCATGGATATTGCACGAAAAATCCTTGTCCAACCGGTTCCCCGCGTTCTCGTCAGCCAGAATGCAGATTATCTCCCAGATAACTCTTTGATCTTGTACTTTGGCATATTGATCTTCACACCGCAGCCGACATTTCCCTTTCTTCGGGTTCGCCTTGCATATCAAGTATCATGCATCAGCGCCAGCTCACTTTTCAGGCCACTCTTCCCGGTGCACACAATACGAGGGAGATGTCCACATCATTGTCCTCCCACACGGCTCCTACCCCCATTCCTTCTCCCCTATTCTGAGAGCCAATCAAAGGAAGAACAGGCGTATCTGAAAAGCCAAGAATAACTCAGTATCGTCTACAAGTACCACGAAACCAGCATCATGCAGCACAACGCCCTTTTTCAAAGCATCCCATATGTAGCATGCCGTACCGCTGCATTGCAGATGTGGTATGAAGGCATGCAGTAGTTGCGACAAGACCCTCTTCAGTTGGGTGCTCGTGCGATTCTTCTTCGCATTGGCTTCGCTTGGGCCTTCGACTGTCTCGTGGGCTTGTCGGGGATATGGCTTCGCTTGCTACTTCCCTCGCCTCGTAAACCTTGCTCGACTTCATTGTCGATACACCGATCGCCGCTTCTCACTCCCCATCGAACAATGTGCTGGGCACCCCATAGGGCACGGCTGCATACGTGGGCACGTTCGTTGTAGTTGTCGCAGCTCCCTTGTCTGCAGATGCCTCCGCTTGACCTCGTTCGGTCTCGATGTGGCTGCACGATTCCTCTTGCTGACCTTTCCGACCCTGACATTGTCATCCGCCGCTCCCTCCTCACTCGCAGCCATATATCAATCCTTTCTTCTCGATCTTTTGTCGTGTGGCATCTGTATTGTCATTGGTATGGACTTCGACTCGTCAGGTAGATTGGGCAACGTGTCCTCTGGATTCGTGGACTCAGTGCTCGTCGCATTTGGGTTCGTGGTATCACTAGGTCATTGTAAACCGTCCAACCCACTGGTTCGGGTTCCTGGGATACGCCTGACACTCGGTGGACCTTGGTGTCCTTGCCATCGTCCACTGAGTTCTCGCTGGTGTGGGTGGATCGGCAACAGCTCATATGAGGTCAGGCTGGAAGCTGGAGGAGTATCTCATCAGCACGATAGATGCGCGGTTAGACAGAGGAATTGGGAACGCGCGTGCAATGCTAGTATACCAAGCTTTGATCTACAAATCGACATAGGAACTAGAACAACATACGTTAGCGTGTTCCAGCATATTCTTGCCTCACCAAGTTCTTGCACAGCAGACGGACCAGGTGACAAGACTACAATACTTGTTTATTCCTTTGAGCAACTGACTCAGATTTGATGAATTATCCATTCCGCTCAGTCTAGCACAGAAGCAAGGACCTGCCAACGTCAGTCGGCACTTCCCCGGTCCAGTAAATATCATCATAGTATAACTAGTACACACGAAGTCATTCAAAATTTGCCTGTCATCTTGCCGAGGTGAAGATACCGTGTCAGCAACATCAGGCATACCGAGAATAGCAGCATTCCACCTAATCCACCAAAAGCATGTGTGTACCAATGGGATCCGTATCACTTACCGGCGTACCACCCCACGTCCTCAAAGCCACCTGTCGCAGAATTGATGGCTCCAGATATCGGCGGTCCAGCGAGCGCGCCCAAGGCAGCAAAACTCAAGAAGAACCCTGTGCGTCGACCGACGTCGACAATGGCACCCATGGACATGACAGGCACAGCGCAGAGAGATACGTAGGTCCCACACGAAAATCTGTCGGAGAAGATGATCAGTGTTTACATAATCAACAGTAGTGGGTCTGGGTACCCGTATATCACAGCGATCGCAATGAGTGAAAATTTGCTTGTCGCAAACGGCCACACGAACGTCATCGTGGCTACTACAATAGTAAATGGACACATGACATTGATTGCACCTGTCCATGCATATCAACACCAGAATCGACAGATATGAGCTGATACTCAGTGCTCACCAACTCGATCTGCTAGATATCCGGCTAAAATGCGTCCGAAAGCAGAGGCGCCATTTGCGATAGCGATGAAATAGAATGCAAAATCACTCGAAACGTCTATTTGAACGGCGCTGACGGGTATGTAGGTTAACACTATTCAACATGCATTAGTTATACGAACATTCAAATGAACTGCCGAAACCTAGAACTAGTGCAGAACAGGTAAGCACCAAACGCACCAGTATACAACCCAAGGTAGGTAGTCGCACCCGAGATGCAATAAAAAGCATACGCCGGGTTCTTGAGTGCAGCCCAGTTGAACAAGCCGCCTTTCGCGTTTTCGGGTGGGAGCCGTCTATCTAATGTCTGTCATGCAACATCAGCATTTTTTTCATTTAGTTTGACAAGAATCACAAAGGGAGGGGTTGAGGTGTGAAAACTCACCAGGTTTGCTACCCCGAGTAAGAGGATCAGGACAAATCCAAAAATTCGCACTGTCCACTTGAATCTAGTGGATCGATAACAAGAGTCACATCGAGAGAGAAAGAGGGGCTCTCCACATACCCAACTTCAGGTATCAATTTTTGCGCCGCAATTGGGAAAACCGTCCCTCCAATTGACGATCCAATGGCAGTAATACCCAGGGCTAGACCTCTTCGTTTCGAAAACCAATGTGATACGATTCCTAGCGCTGGCCCAAATAATATACCGCATGCTAGCTATATGACAGTAAAGCAAGGGAAGTGAGCGGGCGCACGCGTACGGGGCACGGGAAACGAAACTCACCCCGGTCCCTAATCCCTGTGCCAAGAAAAACTGCCAGTATACCTTACACTCTGCGACGAGGAAGGTGCACGCAATTAAGAGACAGCTAGCAAAGAAGTATGGTATCTTAAGATACCCTATGTCAAATAGCCGCCCGGTGACGAGTCCTGGGAGAAAGACAAGGGCGTACTTGTGGTACCAACGTGGGGTGGGTCGAAAATGATTCCACAAGAGGCATGGCGATTTGCAACAAAATTCCGAATCATTTGAGAAGGAACAAATTACATCCGATTGTTAAAGACATCTCTTGTTCTCACGGAAAAAGTCAGCCTACCTGCGCAGAGCCAATCCATGCACTGCTCATGACGTCAATGACGATGAATGAGCAGCAAACAACCAGTTAGAACTTACATATCTGACGGGTTTTCAGTGGGAAGCATCACCTCTTCGTAGTAAGCTTGAAAGATCTGTCCATACATCAGCCCGTCTGCTGATTTCATAACGCATAGAAAACTTACCCCCCAGGCGTTGACATATCCAAATCTATTCGACCAAAAACTTTGGATAAGACGCATGAAACACGACCGAGACAGAAAACCACCAACGCCGCACATGTCGTCAAAACGGTTCTGCATGTAGGAGTGGATCGTTTCAATAAGTACCGGCACGTTGAAGAGGAAACGATAGCCTACGCACGCAATGATAACACTCCACGCTTTGAGGCCCCCATCCGGTGGCTCGCCCGCATATTTGGCATATTTACGGGCGAACTTTATCGCACCTTTTTCTGGATCTTGATCGCGCGAAGTCCCATTTTCACCGTAAAGCGTTCGCCACTCCAAGGAAGAGAGATTGGACGAGAAAGATCGTGGGGTCACAAAAAGTACACCTTTTCCATCTCTGTCGTATAGTTCCCCTTGGTCAGAGTCATCTCTCTGGACTTTGGCTTGGCTATGACTTTGCAGAAGGTTCATAGCGACTTTTTGAACGAACAAATTGGCTCGGTTAATGACGATCAAGTGTTAAGACACTGGAGAGGGAACTGAGGATGAGGATGGGGGGACGAACAAATTCGATCCGGTTGACGAGGGGAATGAGAGAACTGTGATACAATTTTTAGACCTGCGGTGTACATGGTATGCACATTTGGACGTTTCCCCAATAATTTATGCTGACTATGGCTTCATCCTTGAGCCGCGAGCGGGACGACAGTCTTTCGGGTCCCCATTGCCGAACGGGATAGTGGTGAACGAGGGCTGATACCGAAAACTTGACTTATGGAGCTGGTGCATGCACCATATGTCTAGATGACTGGGAGAATGACGAAATAACGAGGACGAATTATGATGGATGTCGTGCGACTGATGTCCTCTTGTTTGGCTGGGTCATGGTTGTCCCGTCGCCCCTGCATTCATGTGACGGAAGGGACATTAATGAAGTCCTGAACGCACGATATGTCAACTTACTCACCCACCGGCATCAAACCGGTGCGGAAACTTTGGATGCACTGGCTCAACAAACGAGTCGCCCGAGTCTCCAACACATGCTCGAGTTAGCACCCCGAGAATGGACACCGATAGAGACTAGCTGCATCCAAGGAGCCACAACACCCACAGCAAAGATCTTCCATCGGCCTCCTCATGGGGTTCACAATACTGTGAATATTAATATTGTCTGCGACGCTCATTCGCTCACACCGAATTGACCTTAATCTTGTCGAACCTAATCGATCCGGTAAGTGGAACCCGCTCTGCTGCTTATGCAACCCTTCACAACGAGACCTCAATGTTACGAAAATCGAGGAGGGAGAGTGAATTGAATACGAAAAGTTCATTCTCTCCCGTTGATCTCCTACTTCCAAGTTGTGCAAAACCACGTAGTTCGAAGTGCTTAGTTCCCTTACCCAGCCGGCATCGACTTCGAAGCTTACCTCGCATGTGAGAAGATCAAATAGCCTACTCGACAATGAGCTCAGCAGGTAATCGAGCTAGGCAAGTAGTTCAAGCTTTGCCGAGGTCATGAACCACAGGCCGGGGAACGGTTTCAAGTCAGCGGTGTGCCCCTCCGCGAATCTGTGACATGCCACTCGACGACCGAATGGCTTTTGCGTCCCCACGCGGAATGTGTCTTGCGCCTTCTTACGGCAGACTAACTCTGCTAAGACCTCGTGCCCACTCAAATGGACGGACGGGCAAGGGAAGACCTCCCATTGGGATGTAAACTGACCCCGGTTCCGAACCTCAAAACCCGCACCGTGACGTTAAAATGGATGTCATAGCGTCCGAGATTGGGTTGAGTCCGAAACTGAGATAACCGTTAGACGAAGAGTGAGCAAGCCCACACACCTGCCAGTGGGTAATACGCGTTAACTCAACCGGTTACATACATAGAGATGTAGATGAAAGGTGCTGTTTACAGTTGTTTACACAGAGTCGACGCTTTGTCCCTCTTGTCGACGACCAGGTAGTGCAACCGACCAGGTTGAATCTAGCGGCGACTCGCAGTACTGGATGGTCAAGCAGATGCTCTGTGAGGCTGTCTTGGCCATACAAGCACTGGATGAGTCAAGTGGCGATGCGCAGGACTTATGATTGACACTCAGATCCTGTGCGAGTCCTGCGTTTCTTGCTCCTCGACCACCATGAAGCTCACCATTAGGATTTATATGCAGCCTGGCTCAGACTTTCAGGTCCGTTTTCTGTCTTCCTCCGAGCTTTGGACCTGGCTCAACGCTGCTCTAGGTCGAAGCCGAACCCTCAGACACCATCGGCGATCTCAAAGCAAAGATCCAAGATGCTCATGGCTACGATGCCAAAAAGTTGAACATCATCTTCTTGGGTATATCCATCTCTTCAGACGTTTTTCACTCGCTCACCGAATACAGGCAAGGGCCGTGACGACGACATGACCCTGGAATCGTGCAGAATTAGCGAAAAAGGCTTCATAGTCATGTCGATTTCAAGGGTAAAGATGGTTATCCTTCCCGACCTCCGTTTAACTAGTTTCTTTTCCATTACAGCCTCGCCCACCGTTACCTGTGCCCAGAAACCTTGACGTCATAGAATACACCGCACTCACTGAAGAAGAAGTAGCCGAATGGTTGGGGACTGGGTCCTATAAAACCATGTTTGATGATAGTGCTAAATCCGAGCCTGTCCCGCCAACCACATCTGTATCCACATCCACACTGGATGCTGAAACCACATCCGAGTCTGTCCCGCCAGTCTCAACTGTGTCCACATTCGAGTACAAGCCCTTGTCCCCATCAATGCCTGTTTCCGAAGGCACATCCTCTTCCGTTCCGCCGGTCACTACTGTTTCTACGTTCAAATACAGGCCCTTGTCCTCATACAAGCCCTTGTCTTTGTCAACACCTGCTTCCGAAGGCACATCCTCTTTCGTTCCGCCGACCACTACTGTGTCTACGTTCAAATATAGGCCCTTGTCCTCATACAAGCCCTTGTCTTCGTCAACACCTGTTTCCGAAGGCACATCCTCTTTCGTTCCGCCGACCACTACTGTTTCTACATTCAAATACAGGCCCTTGTCCTCATACAAGCCCTTGTCTTCATCAACGCCTATCTCCGAAGGCACATCCTCTTCCGTTCCACCAACCACAAATGTGTCTACGTTCCAATACAGGCCCTTGTCCTCATCAACGCCTGTTTCCGATGGCACATCCTCTTCCGTCCCGCCAACTACTAATGTGTCTACGTTCCAATACAGGCCCTTGTCCTCATCAACGCCTGTTTCCGAAGGCACATCCTCTTCCGTCCCGCCAACTACTAATGTGTCTACATTCAAATACCAGCCCTTGTCCTCATCCGGGAGTGGCCTCGGATCCACATCCACACACATCTCCGGATCAATTCCTCCTGCTGGCCAAACTCAGAATCTGTCTCAGGTATGTAGATGACTGATGTATCGTGCACTTCTCACAACAATCACCTCACAGGGAGGGAACACGTTCGGTGTAGGGATTCCTGGCGCCACGTCAAGTGGCTCAAGTAACTTATCCCGCCCTCAAGTGGCTCAGCTCCGAGAGCATATTGCGCGAAACCCTGAAATTAGGCAGCATTTTATTCAACAGCTCGCTCAAGAGCACCCCGATCTTGGCCAGTTGTTTACTCAGAACCCAGATCTTCTGTTACAGTTCCTGGATGGGATGGGGGAAGACAGAGATGCTAGTTCTGGTGCGCAACCTGTAAGCCTCAGTGTCACGGCAGCGGAACAAGCCGCTATCGAGCGCGTAAGTTTTCCGTTCTTGAGTGGTCTACCGAGCTCATACAAAATGTCGCAGCTCGAAGCGCTTGGTTTCCCTAAGCAAGCTGTCATTGAAGCTTACTTTGCTTGTGACAAGAACGAGGAGCTTGCAGCGAATTATCTGCTTGAGAATGCTTGAGCTGGCAGAAGTAGTTCTTGATCTAAGGTCGTGGATGACGTGTGGTGGTTTATGAATTTCTTGCTGTATGAGCTTTCTCCTGATCATGATGCGCTCTGGAAGAGGAGTGCGCAGACACAATCGAGCCCATCATTATACCCTCGCTGAGAATGTAATATATTGCGCAGTTGTAGCATGGAGACGCGGCGGGACTGAGTGTACCAATGAGTCGTCAGTGCCAGAAAAGGCAATCCCATCCTTTTTCTTCAACGCCAAATGTTCCCGACCTGCCCGACCCTCTCCACCCTCCCCGCCGCCCTCCCCCAACCCTTCAAACGCGCCGCCCTCGGCCTCTTCCACGGAAAATCCATCCAGCACGGCAACAACGTCCCCCACTCCCTCAAAAAAACCCGTCGAACATGGCTCCCAAACGTACATACCAAGACGCTCGACTCGTCGCTCTTGGGACGGCGTGTGCAGGTAAAGGTGACCGCGAGGGCACTGAGGACGATCCACAAGGTATGCTGCCCGTCCCCGTCGTGATCGTGGCGCATGGACGATGACGATGTCACGGTCACCCCAGCACGGCGGGCTTGACCAGTACCTCCTCAACACGTCTCCGTCGCTTCTTGGCGACGAGGGCATGCGACTGCGTTTGCTCGTCCGCGAGCGGTTCGATGCGCAAAACGCGCTCGAGGCACGGCGCGCACAGCGGGCCGCCGAGGTCGCTGCCAAGGAAGCGGCAGCCAGAGAGGCGGCGGAAAAGAGGGCAAAGAGGCGCAAGGAGGACAAGGCCAGGCGGCGGACGAGCGAGACCGAGGGCGGGCTGGTGAGGGGGTTGTTTGCGGCGTCTGGGTGAGCGTTTTTGGAGCGTGGAGGGGCTGTACGCGTGGTCGTCCAAGACTGTCTGTTGTCTCGTCCCGTTTGCATAGACTGACTCTACAGAACTTTTTTTTTTTTTTTTTTTTCTTCTAATGCTCTGAGAGATTGCGTTTAGACGTGCTAGGAGGCTGGTAGAGGTGAGTGTTGCTCGATAACTAAATGGCTTGCTCTTCTTTGGTGAGGTTACACTGGTTACCTCTAGCCAGCTCGGGGTGAGCATTTTGGGGTACTATACACGGTTGTTCAGGTCTTCAGGCCATGAAACGTTGACGTCGGAACTTGACGAAGATGGACTACACACTACGCGCTGCGAACGCACGCACATCTACTGAACCAAGATACACCCTGGCAAATTTTTCAAGGGAGAGAGGCGACCGCCGTCCTGGTCCTCCCCAACCCTTTGGTGGACTGAGATCGTTCCTATGTCCAAGTCCATGCAGTCTCTGAACAATGGGCCGAGCGTCATCGACGGGGCTCGTTGAAAGTACGCACGGTGCTTGACTTTGGGCCAATGGGGAGAACATGGTACAAAATCATTTGCGGGCAAATTCTCACTGCAGAGGCACGGAATCTGTGATCACTGTCATCGCTTGGTGACGAAGGCATGTGGCTCCGTTTACTCATCCGCGGGCCATTGCACACACCGAGAGCACACACAAAGCGAGGCACGCACGATCACGATCCACATTGTCCGCTTGTCAAACTAATTCCACAATCGCGCGATCCACGCGCTAATAAAAGACCGAATTATAAAAGTGACGACGTGCGCCAGGGAAATAGTATAAATATAGGTAAGTACGCTTAGATGACTATATAGCTATCAGCGGAACGAAAGAAAGCGTGCTACGACGAATGGAACTAACGGTGTAATGAATAAATACCTCTAGTTTGCGATCTACTCCACGATTAATGCAAGTGCTG
>JBBPJN010000292.1:0-17203 GCA_038088755.1 Boletus aff. separans
ATTATTCCCCTCTATGACCCCACGGTGGTTTGTAAAAAAAAAAAAAAGGCTCACTCGTGGAGTGTGATACCATACGGCAAGAGCGCTGGATCCCAAGACGCATATATCCCCTCAAATGTCGCGCATATGTCATCCCACCGCATGTCGAGCGTACCTAGTCACCAAAGGTGATCCGATCCTGTATTGCCAAAAACCCATCGCGAACACTCACGTGGATCGCTCGAACTGAAGCCGTCCCTGCGCTTAGCTGGCGGGTCGGTAGTAGGCACCCTCGAATCTATCATCGTTAACCATCGTTCATTCCCCGTTTCTCGAATATCTTGATTTAGGCCTTCTGTGAGCATGCAATTCGCCAAGCCCAGGGACGACCTTGCTTAACTCACCAACGATGGGATAAGCGTGCGAAGGTAACAGCTTCACCCCTTGTATTCTCAGAATCGTCTTGGCATCCGTGCCTACAGTAACCACGCAATGACCTGTGTTAGAAACGGGGTCAAAGTATATTCGACAAAAGTAAGTGGCCGCAAACTCACCCCTCCGAAAGCCGTTTGCGATTCTTTCCCATGTCCTCTCCCTTTCGAATGAAGCGCTGCGGACCCGACATTAGTACCAAAGGGTGACAAGCCTGGGGGCGTAGAATCACCCCTTAGCTCCGGAATCACCAGCTACCGCACCTTTGTAACTCAACATGTTCAGGTATCCACCCAGTCAATACACTAGACCGGATGGCGTCAGAGTGCACAAGACGCAAGCGGAAATGAGCCAGTCACACGTACCGTAAATCGATGGAAGAATTACTGCCACCCAACATACGCATGTCACGCAAGAAACTCAGTGATGGATGAGATCAGAAAGCTCGCACGTTACTCACGATCCGGGAAAATCATATCCTCCCATGAGCTTCATATACTAGTGCAATGAGATCAGTGTCATAGTAAGTCATATGGGCATGGTGACGACTCACGGCTTTCTCGATCAAAGCCGGCCATACAACTGCCTTTGGTCCTGACGAAATTCCTACGGGTCGCCTGGAGTCGTTAAAAGGAAGTAAATCATCGATAGCTTCCAATGTCAACCATAAGATAGACGTGGGTCAGTACGGGAGAAGAAAGCGTCGAGCCACAGAGGGCAAAGTCCGATGATGAACATTGGATGGAAGGTGGGATAGGCGGATCCGATGCATGAAATAGAACATCAAAATCGTACACCAGCAGCGATTCAATTGAGACTTACATATCTATAGTGTACCACAGCAAATTCGAACGTATCGTCACCGCCAGGGACTACTGATTTTGAAAGTGTCATACATACTCGTCTACAATCACCATTCAGATGTGCTTTGAGATCATATCTGCCGGGCTGATTTCCGGGGAGCAAAGATGACGACAGTAACTTTGAAAATAGAATTACAGAGAGACAAAAGTCAGCATATGCGTAATCCCATGGTTGCAGGTGCTGAAACACAACTAGCGGACAGAAATAAACCTCGATCGGGTCAAGAACGTTGCACAAGATCAAACAAGAGGAAAGATGAGTAAGGAGAAAACGTACCCCCGAATTGAATCTCTGGCTGTGCTGTATGCAAACAGCTACAGAAGCGCAAAGCGAGCAGTCATTGATAATGTTCTGATCTATGTCCGCAGGTGTCAACCCTGAGGTCGAGGAAAGTTCTTGGGGCCTGAGAAGGTCACGAAGAGGTCTTTTCCATACAATGTCCTCGGCAATGGCGGTTTTGGACGGAGGGATTGCTGGCTGTCCATTCGGGTCGCTGGCATCCGAACAATAAGCAATTTGCGTTGCACGGCCGGGGACGCGATGTACGCACGAGTAGTGTGTTCCTGGATTGGATGGCAAGGGGACAGGTTCGTTCCAGAGAGGATAACGGATGTCATTGACCGTCGATGACTTTCGAAGTATATATGCTTGGTGATCTGCGGCAAGGTGAGTGACGGCATGCTAGGCGACCCCTCGGAAATATCACCTGCTGCAAAGGGGTTGACAGGCGCTAAAACGACGGCCAACTGAGCGCCAGGTGTCTTGCTGGCTTTTTTAATCTTTTCGGCCCGTTGGAGGGCCTTTGCCGCATGTGCCTTGCACTGTGCCTGGAACGTGGGGGTAGCCACAGAAGAGCGTGAAAGATGGAGGAAGGCGTCCGTCGCCTCGAGGTAGAGGTGAAATGCAGAGGAAAACTCTGCGGCAAACTCTAGTTTGGTAGCACGGTCATAGATGGACTTTGCATGGGGATGATATCAACGGAATTGGTTGGTTGAAGACGGCGGGGGGCGACCAACCTCTGCTTCCTGAAAAGTCTTGGGACGGGACATGAAATTGATCCGTTTACTGTTGCCGCTGAGCCAAGAACAGAACGTGCGTTTCGACTTACGTGAGACAGCCTGACAGGACAGGTCGATGGAATGTTCTACGGTGTCATGGCGCAGGCAGGTACAGCCAACCCCAGCCATGGGGTTAGGGTTAGATAACCCTCGCGCAGTTCTTGCGATCGTAACAAGTACAAACAACCTCGCTCCGCTCCCTGATGCTTTCGGATTCAGATTCAGAAACGAGCGACTTGCACACGCTCACGATCAACGAGCACTTTGCAAAAGCATTTGAGTACAAGAAGGAAAGGGAGGAACTCGCGAAGCGTGCGTCAAATCTGTCACCTGGGTTCAATGCTTGCACGGACCGGATTGACATGCATTTTCGTGTGGTGTAGTGAAGGAGAAATATGGATCTGACTATTCAGAGTCTCGCTCTTCCGACGCCGACTCCGAAGATTCTGAAGACACGGAAGAAGACTCGGACGGAGAGGAACTGACACCGGCGGTGGATGCCGCAATTCTTCGTACGCTGGCGCGGATTCGGAAGAAAGATCCAGCTATCTATGAAGGCGGAAGACGGGTGTTTGAAGGTGCGTTTGATCACTGGCAATATAGCGCGGGACCTTGTGTTTAGACCGCTCGCGACCTGATTCTCTCGGGGTGGAAATTCATTCGTTTGTTTAGAGGAACGTATGCAAACCCAAGATAAGGCGCCAGTTACGAAGCCAAAGACGAAAGAAAAGGTGACTTGACTACGATCGTTCTTCGTACTGATATGCCTATGCTCAACCAGTCGAAACCACTGACAATCCGGGAAGCAGCCCTCGCATCCGCACTCGCTGACGCCGACGCGCACTCGCGTTCGCCAAGTCCACAGCCCTTGACGCATACCGAGGAACAAGCGCTCCTTCGGTCAGAAACACGCGCCGCGTTTCATGGCGCAGTCGGTTCCGAGGCTCAAGGTATTTTCTCCTGTTCTCGGGTGGTTAACAGTTGACCCACATCGCTTGGCTGGTGTGACTGTGAAAATTAGGGGATGACGACGATTTACTCATCCCTCGCTCGCGTACACGGGACGAGATCGAGTTGGAGGAAGAGGAATACAGGAGTTTCTTAGAGCGAGAGGTCGGCGAGGATCTTCACAATCTCGTGACTGTGGATACAAACGAACCGCTTGGTGCTTCCGGCGATGTCGGGTCCGTTGGAGACAAGACACCCGAGGGTAAAAAGAAGAAAAGGGGTAAAAAAGAGCGAGAAAAGGAAAAAGAGGAAGTACAAGGCAAGAAAACTACGAAGAAGCGCGACAAAAAGTCCAGGGCAGAGGTCGATCAAGAGTTCTTGATGAAGTACGTTTTCCGAGCATTGCACCCTGCACCCCTGTTAGGACAGCGAAGGCATGGTCTCACTGAAATGCGACAACGATTGACGTTTCATACAGTTATATTTTCAATCGGGGGTGGATAGACCACTCGAACCGGCGTGTGCCCACGTATAATGAAATTGTCGAGCCTTCGTCCGAACGAAAGTTGGCCGAATCCCAAGCCAAATTAGACGTAGACCATGACCCAGACGACAAACGAGACGTTCCGGGCGTGACACTGTCAGACGAGGACTCATTCGACGACCTTGCGGACGCATTCGAGACATCGTACAATTTTAGATTCGAGGAGCCGTAAGTATTCTCATTCCGTGCACAGCTTTCGAGGAGTTCGGTGTTGCGACATGACTTGAACAACTAACTTGCGATGTTCCTATAGAGGTGGTGCTCTTATTGCATCATATCCTCGTAATCCTACATCCGTCCGGCGAGAGTCTACTACTCGGAAAGACGCCCGTGCTCGGAAGAAAGAGCGACAGGAAGCGGAGAAACAGGCACTTGTCGGAGCGCGAAGGGAAGAAATTAGAAAGGAGCGCGTTTTGATAGAGGCTGCGGTCGCCGGGGAAGAACCAAACAATGATACCTACAACAAAAAGAAGTCGGAAAAACAACAAAGAAAGGAGGAACTAGCTCGTTTGAAGGCACTCAAAGCCAAGGAGCTGCGAAGAAAGCTGGAAATGGTCAGTTCGGAAGGGGGACTGGGTGGTATCTGTGATGAAGGTAAAGGGTTCATCAATTTTTATTCGTATCCTCAGTCCTCCACTCTCTGATTACTGGCTCCGTTCTCGTGGTGTTGTACAGCCCTCTCTCACCTCGATCTAAACGCCGATTGGGACCCGTCGAAGCATGATGCGCAGATGGCAGAACTGTACGCTGGCGATGATATCGGTAGAGCTGTCAATTATTGGGAACTTTCATCCGACTGATGCACGTATAGTCGACGATTGTGATGCAGAAAAACCGGTCTGGGACGACGACATAAACATCGATGACATTGAACCATCTCGAAACGCCATGTCAAAGGCGGAACTGAAGAAACAAAACAAGAAAGAGAAGAAGAAAAACAAGAAAGTGGATGTCGAAGATGTTGGAGTGGACGCGGACGAGATGGACGCAGACTTGGACGCAGGTAAGGTTTGGGATAATGACGAAGAGTGGAGAGGTACCGAAGAGGAACGAAAACGCAAGGTGGACATATACATGGACGAAGTCGTGAATAGACTTGGATTCAGCGGTATAGTGAGTCCCCTCAGCCCCCACGGGATCGTTCTTACATACTCATATGCCAACTTTTCAGACCTCCCACATGCCTACGCGTTTTCATTATACATCTGTGGCTCCTGAAAATTACGGTCTTACTCCCGCAGAAATCTTGCTTGCGACAGACGCAGAGCTGAACTCTTATGTTGGGCTAAAGAAGTTGGCGCCCTATCGTGTTGACAGAGGTTGGTGTGCTTACTTGGTGTTCATTCCGGTACCTGTTCAGCTTTCATTGCACTAGGTGGCAAGGTGAAAAAGAACTGGGACCCAAAACGAGTTGAGCGTTTGAGGGAATTCCGCGATAATCTGCGTTCTCGTGTGGGCTCCCAACACGGAGGTTCTTGGTCATTTGACGTAGGTACCAACGCAAAAAGCGGAACCACAGAAGCGCAGGGAGAAAATAAGAAACGGAAAGGTAAGAAAGAGCGCGCGAAGCTAAAAGCGGCGCAAGGTGAGAAAGACGAAATGGGGAACGACGGGAACGATGCTAGCGTTCAACCAGAAGTGGCAGGCAAGTCACAAAAGCGGAAATGCGGACCCGACGTTAGTTCGTATCCCTTGCCAGATGAGGCGAAAAGAGATGTTGGGGACAGCGCTCCAAAGAAGAAACGGAGGCGGCGGCATAAAAAGGGGCCTGGTGGGGACTCGATCGATCATGAGTTAGAGTGCTAGAGCTCCTCGGCACAGTGGCGAGTGGGGGGACGGACGCAGTGGCCGTATCAATATCATGACTAGTAGAGCACAAGATGCAGCCCTAGATATGTTGCCAGTTCGTCACGATTTCTAGCCATCGGTCAAGGAGAGTAGACGTTCGGACGGCACCTGCAGGCTAATCTCGACTGTCAGGCCCACTGGTCCCGTTACAAGACAAAAGGCTTTTTGACATTTCCTCCAGAGGACGGCGCAACGAAGCCCGACACGTGATTATCATGGGTGTTAGGATGTGGACGACCAAACACGGACAAACTTTGATTACCATATTTGGGTTTACCTATTGTGTGAATGAATGGGCATTGTTCTCGGTTGCATGTTATGACCCGCTCCCCTTCTATAACTTGACTACCACGACCGCTCCTTTTCTGCCTCCTTCTTTTTCGTAACGCCTTCGCTGCCCTCAACGATGAACTCAAAATTTCGTGAACATCTTTCTATCAACGCTCCTCCAAACCACCTCGACATCCCAGTCGAGACCTCCAAGTTCTCTCCGACGTCGACGATAGCACCTTCATCGCGTTTCTCGTTTGGTCGAAGCAACTCGAAGTACTCGAAGAGTTCAAAGCCTACTCCTCCATCCAAGGACGTCGAGGCGGGCACCTCCCCGACATCATCCAGCCTGCGGGACAGATTTACTAAGTTATTTTTTGACCTTCGGACGCTCAACGCTGGTGATCCGGATCTCCCAGTACAGGATCCCCATGTAACCCAATGGCCGCCACTTCACATCGAGAAACGTCGCTGTCCGTGTCAGCTGCACGACCCCAATCACGAAGCTCGTGTGAGGAAACAACAGCGCCGGTCGCGGTGCCTCCTCATCTTGCTCATCATCGTCCTTATCCTCCTAATCGGGAATGCTGTCTTTCTGAACATCCGCATCCTCTCGCTTTCTTCGTCTATGACAACGAGTCAAACGACTTCAACTGCTAATGCACTTTCTGCGGATGCTAAACAATGTCTCTCTCAATACACCCTTGATGCGTCTTCCTCACCCCGTAGTTATCCATGTTCGACATGTCTTTCAGTCCTCCAGGCCGTGCCTTTGTCTTACACATCCAGTTCAGCGAACGCCCAGAATACCCAGGTGATCAACAATGCCGTCCAATTCTGTAGTCTCCGCGCCATCTATGAAACCGCGAACGCGCAAGGGCAAACGACGCTCGGAAATGGAAGTTGGGCTCAGAATGTCGATTTCTGCACTTGGACGGGTGTTATCTGTGATACCTCGGGCCGGGTTGCATCATTGTAGGTCATGTTGGCGATGCAAAGAAGCTCACTTATCGACTCTCTTCAGGCAACTTACCTACCCCGGAGTTCCGGCCACATTGCCCAATGAGATTGGGGGATTGACTACTCTACAGACCCTTGAAGTCATTGGAGGTAACGCGACTCCTGGTAAGACTTTGGTTGGTTCCTTTCGGTCCGCCATATTCTCAACCTTTTGCTTGTGTAGCTGGTTCCCTACCAGGTTCATTCACCAACTTGACGTCTCTGACGACTCTTCACCTCGAAGCTACTTCCATCACCGCGCTACCAAACGCGCTCCTTGCCTCACCTGGTCTTACACGCCTCTCTACCCTTGCGCTGGTTCGCAATTCGCAAATGGGTACTACGCTTCCAAGTAGTCTGACCAGCCTCACAGGGCTGCAGAATCTGTATGAAAAATCGGTTGTACTCACCGGATGGCCTTCTGACGCGCTGTCGTATAGGCTTGTCAACTCTCAAGCATTATCGCCGTCCGCACTCGCGACACTCGTGGCGTCACCGTCACTTGCTGCGTCGCTGCACACCCTCGACCTCACGTCCACCTCGCTTACGGGACCTATCCCGGGTGCCCTACCATCCTTTAAAGGCCTTACGCAGTTGCTCCTCGGTTCCAACAATCTCACCGGTACAGTGCCTACGTTCCCGAGCACGCTGCAGGTGTTGGAGTTGAATGGGAATGCGGGGCTTGGTGGAAGTATTGCCTGTCCCCCTGCACCGCTCGAGCAGTGCTCTGTGCGAGGCACGGGGATTAGTGTTGCTGGGTGTGGTGTGTGTCAGAACGGCACGACGAGGGCATTATGAATGGCCCCCATTGACGACCTTGATATTGACGTGATGTTACGCATGGTTTGCTTATAGACTTCGCACGGACTATGGCTGGTATATCCAGTACGATTCAACACATGACCTTGTAGCGATACCTGTTTATTGGTTTCATGAACATTACTCTCTTTCTACTGTCATTTTAATTCCTTGCGATTACTTTACCTTTGCTTTAGAGGACGGCGTGGGTAGCCTGGTCTCCCTTCTTCCGAACTATAACTGTATGATCGATCACATAGTACACGTACAATGCGTTATTTTTGAAAGTACCTGGTGTGAAGCCCATTGTCTCTACCCCGCACGTCCGATCAAAAATGATGCATGATTTCCCGTGGTTTTCGCGTTCCTTTGTCGCGGTCACGGTCGTTCTCATACGTATGTACATCGATTCCGCGTTTTCAAGCCAATGCACCCTAGGAATCAGACCACTGACGTTGATGGCTCGTACTTGTTCCATCCTCATGGTTTCTCCTGGCCTGACACTATCGCCTTTCTCCAGCCGCCATCGTGTACGCATATCGACCAGGGTCGGGCGTGCTATCCGCGGCTGTTGCTCCAGACTTGGCATTTGTATTTGGGCCGTCGATGAGAAGGGAGCAGAGCTAGAAAGGTGAAACGAGAAAAGACGCGAAGCTTAAAGCGACACAACGAAGAGAGGGGAAACGACGGGAACCAACAGTTGCAGGCACTGAATCGCGAAGGCGGAGCCGACAGCGCACGAAGGGAGAAACGGAGATGTCGGCGTAGAAAGAGGTTTGGTGGATGCAGTGGCCGTATCATGACTGGAGCACAAGGTAAAAGCCCCGTGTACTTATTCTAGCCGTCGATCAGGGTGGGATATGCCTGGCATGGCGAGGATGTCCATGTGCAAACTATATGGTCAAGATAGGTCTGGAACTTGATCTCCACAGACATCATAGGACTATTACTGATCGCAATACAAGACACGATGTTTGCCATTGGTTAAAGTCCCTCGCTCGGCGCGGCCGATTATCGTAAGTATTTGGAGTACCTCTTTAAATGCCCAATACTTCGCATGCAATCGCCCCCTCCTCTCTCCTGCTGTATTATCCGTGCGGTGCGTCCCGATCACTTCATCCAGTGTCTCCCTTTTGGTCTCCGGGGGGGTCCGAAGGTCTGACTCAAAGTCTAGTGTGGCATCTTTTGTTCCGAGAGGGCACGAGATTGTCCGGACTCCCATAATAGCTTGGCTATCATGGCTGCTCGTTATCTGCTCCCTTCTTTTTGGCGACGCCTTCGCTGCCTTCGGCGATGAGCTCGGATTTCCCTGAACAGCTTACTGTGAACCTTCCCCCAAACCACTGGCGTCTCGACATCCCATGGACCTCCATGTATTCCCAGTCGTTGACGATAGCACCTTCGTCGCGTTCCTCGTTCGGCCAAAAAAATTCGAAGTACTCGAGCGGCTCAAAGCCCATGCCTCCACTCGAGGACGTCGAATCGGGGACATCGCCCAAGCGGCGGGAGATGCTCAACCCGCTCTTTTCTGACCCTTGGATGCTCAATGGTGGTGTCCCGGAACCTCCCGGACAAGATCCCCGTCTAACGCAATGCCCGCCACTTCGTATTGAAAAGCGCCGTCTTGAGAAACGTCGTCGTCCGCGTCAGTCGTACAACTTCGATCTGCGGAAACAGCAGCGCCGGTTGTGGTACATCGTCATCGTCACCGTCATCGTCCTTGCTCTCTTGATCGGGGATGTTGTCTTTTTGAACATCCGCGTCCTCTTGCCCTCTACAACGAGTCAAACGACTTTGACTGCGAACGGACTTTCTGCAGATGCTCAGCAATGTCTCTCACAATACACCCTTGATGCGCCTTCCTCTCCCCAAAGCTATCCATGCTCGACATGTCCTTCGGTTCTTCTGGCCGTGCCCTCAGCTTTCATGACCAGTTCAGCGCATACTCAGACTACCCAGGTGATCAACAGTGCCGTCCAATTCTGTAGTCTCCGCGCCATCTATGAGACCGCAAATACGCAAGGGCAAGCGACGCTTAGAAACGGAAGTTGGGCACAAGACGTTAATTTTTGCACTTGGACGGGTGTGAACTGTGATACCTCGGGACAGATTGCATCACTGTCAGTCATGTTCGCAATGCAAAAGGATCTCCCTTATCGCGTTTGTTCAGGCAACTTACCTACCCCGGAGTCCCAGCTACGTTGCCAGATGAAATTGGCGGATTGACCACTCTGCAGACCCTTGAAATAATTGGAGGGAACGCGACACCTGGTAATACTTTGTTTTCTTTCGATGCACGGTATTATGATTCATCTACTTGCGTAGCTGGTTCCCTACCAGGTTCATTCACCAACTTGACGTCTCTGATGACTCTTCACCTCGAAGCTACTTCCATTACCGCATTACCAAACTCACTCTTTGTCTCGCCAGGTCTCACGCGCCTCTCTACCATTGCCCTGATTCGCAACCCGCAGATGGGCACCTCACTTCCAAGCAGTCTGACGAGTCTCACAGGACTGCAAAATTTGTAAGACGGAGGTTGTACGCACCATATGTCCTTTTGACACGTTGTCATGTAGGCTTGTCAACTCTCAAGCATTATCGCCTTCCGCACTCACGATACTGGCATCGTCTTCGTCGCTCGCCGTGTCCCTCCATACCCTTGACCTCACGTCCACCTCTCTCACAGGTTCTATTCCGCGCGCCCTGTCATCCTTTAACGGCCTCGGTCAGTTGTTGCTCGGTTATAACAACCTCACCGGCACGGTGCCTACGTTCCCGAGCACGCTGCAAGTGTTGGAGCTCGATGAGAACGCGGGGCTCAATGGGAGCATCACATGCACGTCTGGATCGTTGAAGCAGTGTTCTGTGCAAGGGACGGCGATCAGTGTTGCTGGGTGTGAGGTGTGTCAAAATGCCACGACGAACACGGCACGATGAATGCCCTCAATGACGACCTTGACATGGCATTTTTATGCACGGTCTAGCTAGACTCGACACGATTACGGCCCGTTATTCTGTACTATGATTGTATATGTATGACCTTGTAGCGATACCTGTTCGTGGGCTTCATTTCGACTTTCTACTTTTATCTTCATTCCTTGCGGGTACTTTATCTTTCTGGCTTTCCCTGCTTTGGAGGGCAGCATAGGTAGTCTGGTCATTCGTTTTTTTGTACTGTATAGCCCTATGATCGATCGCTACAAATGTTAAGCTTTTACTGTAAGCGCCTTGCAGTCCACCATACCAACCCTCCAACACACATCATGATCTCCCGATTTTCGCGCTCCTTTGTCGCCATCATCATCGCCTTCGTACGTATCTCACTTCCAAAAGCGCTACGCGCGCTCGAGAGGACCGTCCTCGGCTCACACGTGTTGTGTCCTGGTAGTTTCTGCTCGCCACGATTGCAGTTCTGCACCCGCCTGCGCGGGCGTATATGGACCCGTGGACGGGGGAGTGGTTTGGTGACGGTGGGGTCGAAAAGGACATGCGTCTGCTTCCGTATCCGACGGCGTGGGTGGGGTCGGGTGGGCAACCACCTGCACCTGCGCCTGCGCCTGCTACTGACACGGCGTCCGCAGCGAAGGGTGGGGTAGTGCAAGGTGGTGTGATCATGTCCAAGCTGGGGAACGAGACCGCCAAGTACGTCTTCCTCTTTTTTCCTCCCGGGTCGTTTCCGTGTGATGGCTCACTGACGACGTTTGCGTTGGTGTTCGGGCGTTGACGTTGTCGTAGGGCAGAGCTGGGACGTGCGACATGGAAGCTGCTGTACGTTCCCTTTTTATCTCGTGTTCGTGCTCTTGACGTGCGATCCTTGGGAAATGGTAGTCACACCATGACGTTGCGATACCCCGAGGTGCGTGTTCGACGTGGACACTTGTTGCCCGCTGTCCGCTCAAGCCCTCCTTGCTGTCGTAGAATCCGACGCAGGACGAACGGGAAGCGTTGGAGTCGTTCATGTACCTCACCTCCCGTCTCTATCCGTGCGGCGAATGTGCGACTGAATTTCAGGCGCTGCTGAAACGGTTTCCACCACAGGTGGGTCTGTGGGTGACTCTCGTTCGCATCACACGTTCTCACGTCTTCTTTTGCTCGCCTCAGACGGCATCGCGTCTCTCTGCGAGTCTATGGTACGTACGGGCCGATCTCGTCTTGGTGGCGTCGAGCTGACGTGCCCATGTATAACCTCTAGGTTGTGTTCGGTGCACAACGAGGTCAATGCGCGGCTGGGGAAACCAAAGTTTGACTGTTCAAAGCTCGATGCAGAATATGATTGTGGATGTGGGGATGCGACGACATCGACGTCCGCGATGGACGCACGACCGACGACAAGTTCGGACGACACAGGCGGGATGGCGATGATGGATCTCGAGTGGGATGTGGCGAGGGATGACGTGACGGGGGTGAGGATGGTCAAGGGTGAGCGGATGTTGTAACGCAGGTGTGTCGGACGACGCTTGGTGGGTCGTGCGTTGGCCGAGGAATCTACGCTTACCGTTCTGCCCTCAGCTCGGGTGGTTGATGGTTTGAGTTTCTATTCCAATATATATCCGGTTCGTTCTGTGCATCCCCCCGTGAGTGCTCATGTCTCCGCGAGGGTGTTTGGATGACGACAATCAGTATGTAATCATGTATGCTAGTCGTCTCGTCCACTACGACACGACCTTGGGCCACCTCCGGAACGGGAACAGTTCCCGTGTACAAAAATACACGTGTCAAAGCGTATGTAGCACTGTCTTTTCTCCCGCCTTTCCGTCCGTCGGGGGTGCACCGGCCCGAAACTCGGGACGTTGGGCCGTCTCAGTGCTGTCACTGGTGACATCGTTTCCGCTTCGCTGCTGCTGAGCATGCGCTATAGGTTGAGATTCTGGGCTCTGGGCACGCAAGAACGAGGCCCATTCTGTCGCATCGATGGCGTATCCTTCGCGTTCTGGGTTTGGAAAGGATCTATCTTTGACCGCATGGACATATGCTGCCACGCCACGCTCGACCTCTTTGCGAACGTCGGCGAAATGACGGACGAACCTGAGGGAAAAAAGCAAAAAGGCATGAGAAATGCGGCACATGAGTTGGACGGGATATGTGCGCCATACGCACTTGGCCTTGTGGCCATGCCAGGTACCGAGCATGTCGTCCCACACGAGGACCTGCCCACTGGTCCCAGGACCCGCGCCAATACCGATGGTCGGAATCGTAAGCGTGCGTGTGATGTACTCGCCGAGCTGACTCGGCATGGCCTCGAGGACGATCGCAAACGCGCCCGCGTGTTCGAGGGCGCGTGCCGCGCGGACGAGTGCGTGTGCGGCTGCAGCGGTGCGACCCTGCACGCGATAGCCCGAGAGGGCGGTGGAGCGCTGTGGAAGGAGGCCGATATGTGCCATGACGGGTATGCCGATCTGTGTGAGGGCGGTGACGTGTGGGACGATTTCCTCGCCGCCCTCGAGTTTGACGGCTTCGGCGTGGCCGTGCTGGATGAGACGGACGGCTGTGCGGACGGCGTCGGCTGGGCCGGGGGCGTAGGTGCCAAAGGGCATGTCGGCGACGAGGAGGGGGGTGGTGGTGCCACGTGCGACTGCGCGGCAATGGTGGAGCATTTCATCGAGGGAGAGACGGGTGGTGGAAGGGTAGCCGAGGCAGACTTGGGCGAGGGAGTCGCCGACGAGGGTGATGTCGACGGGGTGGGCGGAGCAGGCGCGGGCGGTGGGGAAGTCGTAGGCGGTCAGGACGGAGATGGGGATGTTGGCGGCGCGGAGGTCAGCGATGCGGGCGATGGTGGTTTTCTTGGGCAGCGAGGAGGGGGCAACGCTCATATGGCGTCGGGGGGGGAGGACACGACGGACGGCGCGGAAGGGGAGCATCGGTGGGTTGATCGGGTCCGTGCACAAGCGGACAAGGTTCGAACGGAGGCAGAGGTGCGTGTGCTTGCAACACAGGTCGTCACTCCCGCTGCAGATGCCCGCGTCACGTCCGGGCGGGCCAGCGTCAATCTCTGCCGGCTATGTCCGGGACCATTCGAGTAGCCGGACACAGTCACGTGGTTTACTCTATTGTCGTGACAAACTATCCCACGCACAGTCCACCTCCCATGCCCAGCAACGACGAGCACGTCAGCGAGACCGACTTTGACGACGACCTCGACAGCGTCGTCAACGACGAGAACGCCTTCGACCATCCCTCCTACGCTCCCGTGCACCGCGCGTCCTCCCTTCTTGCGGGCCGCACGCCACGCTCCCACTCTCGCTCGTCCCATGACACCGCCCTCTGCGACATCACCGACCAGTTCTTCCACCCGCCCTCGCCCTCGCCCATACGCGTATCGAAGCTGAAGCGCGCCGCACCCCACACCATTGAGCCGCCCCGACGCCCAAAGAAACCAAAGTCCCTCGCGTACCCCGCAGATCCTCCAAACTGGCTCTACTCCCGCTCCTCCTCGTCCCTCCCTCCCAGTTCCCCTTTCCCGCTCTCGGTAGACAATGTTTACTCGACAGATCGAGCCGCCGTCGCTCGGCACGAGTATCATCTCGGTACACCCTCCAAAGCCTCCGATTCAGACCCATTCGGTTTCGTCGCCGTCGAACGCGCCATCAAATCCAAACACGCGCCAGCACCCCCAAAACCAACCTCGCGCATCGGCGCAGTCACATCTCCCCCCTGCAGCACCGTCCTCCCTCGCCATACCAATGCCCCCCTTTTTACGTCGTTACCGCAGCTTGATGCGCCAGTGCCGACCAACAATGAAGATATCGAGGGGCTTTACGCCGACGAGCCCGCCGCGGGACCCTCGCATGTACATGTGCCCGTGGCACCTTTGTTGATGATGAGCAGCGACCAGCCGTTGGCAGAGATCGCCGAGACGCGTTCCCAGCCTATATTTACCGACCCCCTGCGCACGCCGCGTAAGCACAAGCGTCGTTTGTCACCAGCATCCAATGCAGATCGGGACGTGGACCAAGAGGGATCGGACATCCTTTCAACTCCATCGCCTGTCAAGGTTTCCGTGGGTGCAGGCACCCACCGTCGTTCAGCGACTCATGCTCCTGTTACCAAGCTCACCCGCGCACAAACGAGGGCCATGAGTACGGCCAAACCATCTACCAAACAACCGCCCCGAACGAAACGTGTCAAAACCTCGTATCAACATATCCCCACACCTTCATCCACGCCCGCGTCCGTGCGTCCGAGCTCAAGGCAATCGACTGCACCCTCCACGCCTGTCCCACCAAGACGGAGTACACGACAAGCGGCGGTGGGTGCGAGGGTCAAGCTCAAGGGCACTAGTGGCACGACGAGCGATGCAGAGAATGGAAGTCGGATGAAGTTGAGGTCGAGGAGCGCAAAGGCCAATGTGGAGACCAAGTCCACTAAGCCGACCACTCGGGCCAAGCAGCCACCTTCTAAATCCAAAGCATCCACAAAGACCGAAAAGTCTACCACCACGACCGCCGCGAAACCGGCGCGGGGTCGACCCAAAGGGAGAAAGTCGAGCGCAAAGGACGCCAAGGGTAAGGGGAAAGCGCGTCCGCTGGAGAGCGTACTGGACCTGTCGGATGACACACGCGGTGTGCGTTTGGCCAACAATGTGAGGAGAAAGATGCTGACCATGTATTCTTTGCAGAGGTACGAAAAGGAGCGACGAGAACGTCTGGAATATTTCAAACGCTTGGAGGGTTACCAGATACAAAAGGAGAACGTGTATGTTGTATGAGATGAGTGCGAGGCAGTGCCATCTGTGTGTATCTTTGTCGGAACAATATGATCTTTGAAACGCATCGTGCTGGTCCCTGGAGAAAGGCGGGTGTACGCTATGTACCATAGTCGCTCCAGCATAACTTGACAGACCTATACTTACCATACGCTCTCGGCAACTTGGGCAAAGCGTAATGACCACCCCCTTGTACACAGCATGTGAAGCTTGCTACGCCCGACCCCCCATCGGTTCTAGATCGCCATCAGGTTAGTTGCCAAGTATCGTCAACTTGATCGTCCACCCCCGTTAGATTTCTAGTCGACTTGCACCCGATGGTCAGTACCACGCCAACGCCAGATCAAGTGGCCTCCCTACGGGAACGCATCGAAAACGCGTTGCTCAGTATCATACGAGACAATCTGAACACCCAGTATGCCTCCCAAGCAGCTCCACTCGCCGAATTTCGTGCAGCCATCACCGCACACGGCGGCAGCACAGAGGTGGACGTCAACACGTTGTTGGCCGATTTCCGGTCCCTTGTCCCACTCTCGACGTACGACGCCTACAGATCGTTCGTGGATAGATTCGAGGCACGCCCGTGCAAGGAGGAGGACGTCGTGGACATGTTCTCGCCCGGGCTACCCGACTTTTTCGCCGTGTCGAGCGCCACGTCGGGAGCGACTCCCAAGATTTTGCCCAAGTACAATCACAACGCGAGACTCGGCCACCCACCTGTTCAAATCTTTGATCCGAGTGGCACGCCTCCGTTTGCTGCGTTGTTTTGCACGCGTTATAGGGATGTCAATGAGATCGAACGTGCACCGGGACAAGTGGTGCATAAGATTCCCGTCTGCGCCGCGTCGGGAGCCATGTTGCGTAGGGCGCTTGGATGGTACATCGATGACGAAAGCCACATGACCCACCCTCGCATGTCTATTCTCTCTTACCCTTGATGACGCGCACTCACGTCTTGGGCGTTCTAGTGCCAGGCTACGCTGTACCGTGGGCAGCGACCGTGATCGGACACTTTCCTTCCTTCCTCATCATTCACGGTCTCTTCTTTCTCGCACGTCGAGACCTGGTGCATTTCGCTGTGCCGTTTGCGACGGTGTTTGTCGATTTCGTCTGTCACATTGACGCGCAATGGGATGTCCTGGTATCCTGCATCAGGGAGGGTACACTACCAGGCATACAAGGCATTGATCATGTCCGGCCACACTTGCAGGCAAGTTTTATACACCTTGTGTGGACGTGCATATCCGAACGCTGGTACTGAGCACGGGAAAACGATATAGGCACGGTTCAATGCCGATCCTGCGCGCGCAGCGGAGCTGCTCGACATTGGTCCCCCGTTCTCTTGTGAGGGATGGTTCACCCGCGTGTGGCCGAGCGCGCGCGTGCTGATGACGGTATGCAGTGGTCCGTTCGCGACCGTGCTTCCAAAGGTGCGCGTGGTCACATCACCGGTGCGATCGTGTGGCACACTGACGTGTCTAATCTAGGTGAGGTCCATTCTGGGACCCAACGTCGCTCTCCGTAGCGCTGGATATCGTGCGTCGGAGGCCACAATTGGTCTTGCGCACGACGCGACCAGACTCGACGAGTTCGTTCTCAAGACAGACGACGTCGTTGAGTTTTTGGACGTCTCTCGCAACGGAACCCACGAGCTGCTCTGCCAAGCGGTTCGTACTCCTCCCCTTTACATTGGCACGTAGTTCGTTGGCTCATGTGCAACGATGGACACAGTGGGAAGTGGAGGTGGGCAAGCAATAC